>JAVIAB010000156.1:48758292-48953292 GCA_032433765.1 Megaustenia siamemsis
AGGACTGAGCGAATGTTTCCCAATAGAAACTGGGGTTAAACAAGGATGTATTTTATCGCCCTTGTTATTTGGAATTGTTATGGACTTCATAATGAAGAAATGCTGCACTGGTAATAAAGGCATCGAATGGATACAAGGAGACCATTTGGAGGACCTCGACTTTGCTGATGACATAGTTCTCATCAGCAGTCAGATAAAACGATGCAGGAAAACACAAATGAACTATCATCAATAGCCAGCAAAATTGGGCTTGAGGTCAATCATGAAAAGACTAAAGTCATGAAAAGTTTAATTCCAACAAGTGACAAAATATACATGAAAACAAACCAGTAGAAGAGATCGAGCACTTTATCTATCTTGGAAGTCACATTGATCGAGAAGGGGATACGAGCAAAGAAATTAGAATCAGACTGGCTAAAGCAGCAATGTCTTTCAGAAGCCTTGAAAAGTTGTGGAAATCAAAACTCATTAGCACAAACACAAAACTTAGGCTATTCAAATCAAATGTACTATCAACCCTTACGTATGCGTGTGAAAGCTGGAAAACAACAAGAGATATAGAAACAAAGTTGAACGCATTCGAAAATAAATGTCTAAGGAAAATACTTGGTATAGAATGGAAACGAATTCAAAAACAAACGAGGAAATTAGAGAAATCGCCAATCAACCACTAATATCTTCAGTAATAAAGAAAAGACGATGGTCATACGTTGGACATGTGATGAGAAGAGATAATAATCGAATAGCAAAGCAAGCCCTCATATGGGAAACAACAGGTAAAGAAAAAGAGGAAGACCCAGGGAGACACTGAGAAGAACATTGATGAGAGAGGCAAGAGCAGCAGGAATCGGCTCCCTCAATGAGATAGAACTGCTTGCACAGAACAGAGACAGATGGCGAGATTTGATAAAATATCTTTAAAAGAAAACTGCTAGAACAAAAATTCATATAGGCGAAGGTGTATCTTGGTCTACGCCCTATGGGCCGGTTACGGCTCGAAAGGTCAATAGATAGATAGATAGATTTCTGAAAGAACTGCTCTCACTCTTATACAAACTTGCTCTACTTAGAATCTTAAAATGCCTTTCATCCATTGTACACGCCAACTCAACCACTCGTCTTCTCTTTCCTGACCCTCTATTGGATGCGTTCAGCTGTGATATAATTTTCTCGATCTTGGTTGGAAGTGGCTTACACAACTCTACATTAGACCCTCTTGAGACAGTTCCTTGTAGCCGCTCAGTTTGCAATACATGTCCATGTGTGCTTAAGACTAACCAAGTCACATTTTTAACATTATGGTGTGCATTTTGGCCACCATATACGAGACAAAGACAACATCTTAGTGGTTAATGTTGAAAGTGTATGAAGTATAATAGCTTTACAGAACTAAGCGCCATTTAAAGGTGATAGAGTTATATATATATATATATATATATATATATATATATATATATATATATATATAGTATAGTGTTTCTCTGTTATTTCTAACTCTGCAAACTATGAATACATCTGTACATTGACGTTAAATCTGTCTTTATAGTTACAATATAAACACACATTTCTACTGCTATATTTTAATACAATTCAACGAATGATATAAACATATTTTTGATAAACGGAAAGCAAAACATAACTAAAATATGAACGGCAAGCAGCAATGACTTACATGGCGTAGGACTTACTTGCAAACGCGCACTTACGTTTGGTCAACCATGTGTTATCGTTACCGTGGTTCAATTGATCGGTTAACGTAAATCGATGGCTGGCTTCGATCACATTCTCTCTCTCTCTCTTTCTCTCTCACGTCAGTGCCAGGCTATTCTTCACATTCTGTGTCATGGATGTCAACTGGATGCTTAATATGCCACTTATGTGTACGCGTGTTTGTACACGGGAAAGGGAAGTATATACAAGCAAGTGATCGACAGAGAAAATATTTCAGAAACATCATGCTTAATAAAACAGAGAAAACACGTTCTATGAGGGAGAGATAGTGAGAGACAGAGAGAGAGGGAGAGAGAAAGATAAAATAGAGTGGCATTTATGAAATCACTGTGGTCACAAATATATGGAATCCACATATCCGTAGACATCTACAAAATGACTGAAACACAGTGGGTCGAATCATACAAAATATGGAATATTGATCTGTAAGATTATTATTCCATATTTTAGGTTGATTCAACTCACTGTGTTTCAGTCATTTTGTAGACGCCCACGGATGTAGTCTTTAAGTTTACTTCTAGGAAACTGCGCCTACAAGTTTGACTTTATTATTGGTCTTGTATCCCTAAAATGTTTGCTTCCTTCTCTGACAGAGATTGTCTAGTCGACTCAGCTCTGGTACGTGGCTCGCACGGAATGATAGTAACAGCTCATCAGTCATTAAACTCCCCGAGAAATTCCAAAATGTGTACACGAATATTGCTGTAGCATATAACTTCTTTTAAACAAGTAAAAAAAAATAGCACTGGCCCCTCTCAAGCAAAAATGAATTAATTTTTATCCATCAATCAATCCATTAATTTCCCTCCCTCTCCCCTCCCTTCCTCCCTCCTTCCTTCCTTCCCTCCCTCCATATCTCCCTCCCTCACCCACTCATTCACTCCCTCCTTTCCGTTTTTCTATTCCGTTTTAAACTGTCGTTAACCAGTTATAAAAAAAAAAATAAAAAAAAATATATATATATATATATATATATATATATATTATAGATATATATATATATATGAAACCATAAATGTACCTTGTATAATCATTCTAAGGATATGTTATAAATCCAAGAATTAAATTTTATTTTGAAGTGTCCCAGATAACACCTCAATAATTTGTAAACGTTCTGAAACTGTCTACGTAGCCTCTCTCGTAAAGTAAAAGTAGTACCCCCCGTCACGCCAAGTGGCGTATAGGGAAATATGGTGTTAGTGACCCTATATTTTACAGACCTTCAGCACATGATTTTGGGGTAATGTGTCGGTATTACGCCCGTGCTGCTTTTACTTTCCCAGAAAAAATCCGGTACCCATTTAAGGCTGGGTGAACCCGGAGCCGTCGGTTGGGATCGAACCCTACCCCTTGTCCGTAGTAGTCCAGTTCACTAACCACTGAGCTATCGCGGCTCCTACTAATTTTTAGGGATTAGTAAAACCCAGGTGTCCTCGCCAGGATTACGAACCCCGGCTGTTGCCGTGGTAAGCCTATCGATTGCGCTAACCGGACACCCTAGCCTCTCTCGTAAATAAGAATATTTTAATTATGTAGATATTTAAAATGTGATTTTTCTTTCTTTTACGGTGTTTTAAAGTGGTCTATCAGTCTGAAAAATCAGAATAGCTCAGGCCAAAATGGCATTTCATAAAATGAAAAATATCTTATGCAACAAATCTATGTCAATAAAAATGAGAAAGAGAGTTCATCGGTGCTATATAGAACCAATTCTGATCTATGGAAGCGAATCATGGACAGTAGACAAACAAATGAAAAGACGATTAGAGGCCACAGAGATGGGATTTCTCAGAAGAATATTGAAAGTTCCCTGGACTGCTAAAAAGACCAATGAGGAAGTTCTCAAAGAGGCCAACACAAAAAGGGAGCTCTTAAAAAAACATCAGAAAGAAGCAATCAACATTTTACGGGCACATCATGAGAAGAGGAAAGTTGGAATACTTGGTTACAACTGGCAAAATAAAAGGAAAGAGAGATCGCGGGCGACAAAGAGAGAAAATACTGGATAGCTTGGTGTCATGGCATGGGAAACAGTCAACAACAGAACTGATACGATGCACTGTAGATAGAAGATTGTGGAGGGACATGATCACCTACGTCAACCGGTATGGCACATGATGATGATGATCAGTCTGAAGAAATATTGTTCAGTAATTTCTGTTTATTTGTATATGTTCAATACATTCATGTTACTGTAGTTTTAATTATATGCAATGTTTAAATCAGTAGACTATTTTGTTAACTGATGTCTTTTTGTTTCCATTTCAAAGCGATGAGGGTTGTGTTGTCTCATCAATACATTAGCATTTTAATGCTTCATAACAATTCACTTCTCAAGATTAACTCTTTTAAAAAAAAAAACATGTTTTACTGTTTTGAAAATGGAGGAAAGGCGGGCGATGGATCAGCGATGAGAACTTTGCACGAAACACGTTAAATGTCATCAACTCTAACATGTTATTTTTTCCTGAAATAGTCGGAGGGTAGTAGGACTTGCGTTATTATCCAATACAAATGCAGCCCAGGATTGCTTCATAACCCCTACTCCAGCTTATAAATATATCTCTGCTACCTGACACCCGGAAAATTGCTTCCTGCGGCCCTCACACTTCATCTGTAAAAAAGTAAGTAAAGTACCCCCCGTCACGCCAAGTGGCGTATAGGGAAATATGGTGTTAGTGACCCTATATTTTACAGACCTTCAGCACATGATTTTTGGGTAATGTGGTCGGATTACGCCCGTGCTGCTTTTACTTTCCCAGAAAAAATCCGGTACCCATTTAAGGCTGGGTGAACCCGGAGCCGTCGTTGGGATCGAACCCTACCCCTTGTCCGTAGTAGTCCAGTCACTAACCACTGAGCTATCGCGGCTCCTACTAATTTTTAGGGAATTAGTAAAACCCAGGTGTCCTCGCCAGGATTACGAACCCGGCTGTTGCCGTGGTAAGCCACCGCCTATCGATTGCGCTAACCGGACACCCCACACTTCATCTGTGGTGTAGATAAATCGGATCTGAAAACACTTTACACAAATTAAAAGGACTTTGTTTATGAATGTTTGCCCGGGACTGGCACACGAAAAGTTTTCATCCACGTAAAAACTGACATTGGCTCAGAAATGTAAACCGAAGCGTCCAGCTTTATTTAAATGATGTTCATGAAAGGATCAACGTGTCCAACATGAAATAAGCACTCTTGTTTAAGCTACGGCTTTAAGTGAGCAGTGTGTTATTTCGATACAGTTTTTCAACAACTTGTCTTTTTTGTCGCACAGCTTGTGGAATAATTTCGCTGGTTTTGAGGATTCAGCACAGTTTATAGATCTATAGTTCTAGTACATTATTTCTTGTCTATATGCCACTTTTCATCACAGATAGTAGAACAACTCTGATTTCAACGCAGTTTTATTTAAACACAACTTGTAGAGCAACTCTTTCTGTTTTCTACACATTTTTATTTCAGCACAGTATGTAGAACAACTTTTTCTTGTTTGACTCAATTTTGCAATACAAAGAATTGATCATTTTTTCAAGTCTCAGCGCAGTTATTCAGCTCAGCTTTTATCACCTTCAGATCATCTATATAACAAGACTTTTTAAAACTCAGCTTTTATCACCTTCAGATCATCTATATAACAAGACTTTTTTAAAACTCAGCTTTTATCACCTTCAGATCATCTATATAACAAGACTTTTTAAAACTCAGCTTTTATCACCTTCAGATCATCTATATAACAAGACTTTTTAAAACTCAGCTTTTATCACCTTCAGATCATCTATATAACAAGACTTTTTAAAACTCAGCTTTTATCACCTTCAGATCATCTATATAACAAGACTTTTTAAAACTCAGCTTTTATCACCTTCAGATCATCTATATAACAAGACTTTATTCAACTCAACCTTTATCACCTTTAGATCATCTATATAACAAGACTTTATTCAACTCAACCTTTATCACCTTTAGATCATCTATATAACAAGACTTTATTCAACTCAACCTTTATCACCTTTAGATCATCTATATAACAAGACTTTATTCAACTCAACCTTTATCACCTTTAGATCATCTATATAACAAGACTTTATTCAACTCAACCTTTATCACCTTTAGATCATCTATATAACAAGACTTTATTCAACTCAACCTTTATCACCTTTAGATCATCTATATAACAAGACTTTATTCAACTCAACCTTTATCACCTTTAGATCATCTATATAACAAGACTTTATTCAACTCAACTTTTATCACCTTCAGATCATCTATATAACAAGACTTTATTCAACTCAACCTTTATCACCTTCAGATCATCTATATAACAAGACTTTTTAAAACTCAGCTTTTATCACCTTCAGATCATCTATATAACAAGATTTTATTCAACTCAACCTTTATCACCTTCGGATCATCTATATAACAAGACTTTATTCAACTCAACCTTTATCACCTTCAGATCATCTATATAACAAGACTTTATTCAACTCAACCTTTATCACCTTCAGATCATCTATATAACAAGACTTTATTCAACTCAACCTTTATCACCTTCAGATCATCTATATAACAAGACTTTATTCAACTCAACCTTTATCACCTTCAGATCATCTATATAACAAGATTTTATTCAACTCAACCTTTATCACCTTCAGATCATCTATATAACAAGACTTTATTCAACTCAACCTTTATCACCTTCAGATCATCTATATAAAAAGTAAAAGTAAAGTACCCCGTCACGCCAAGTGGCGTACAGGTATAGAATTGGTGCCTTATGGTGTAAGTGACCATATATTTTTACAGACCTTCGGCACATGATTTTTGGGCGGTATTACGCCCGTGCCGCTTTACTTTCCCAGAAAAAAAATCCGGTACCCATTAAAGGCTGGGTGAACCAGAAGCCGTCGGTTGGGATCAAACTCTACCTCTTGTCCTTTGTAGTCCAGTTCACTAACCACTCAGTTATCGCGGCTCCCAGATAATCTCTATAACAAGACTTTATTTCTCTCTGCATCCTTGTCTTCTTTAACTTTGGATGTTTTCGTTGCAAGTGGTTTTCCAGGTCTTCTTTCCTATGTAATGAACTGTGCCTGTATTCTTTATATTATCGTTGCCATTGTTGTCTTGTGACAATAGCGATAACAATCACAGGTTAATAAAAGGAACATGTTAGATAACAAGAGGAAACAAATTAGTAGAAAGAAAGGTCGAATGTGTTGTATGGGTAGTGCAATAATATGGTCCTTATTTCTCAACTTGAGAAGAGGAAAGTTTGACTACTTAGTTACAAATGGCAAAATACAGGAAAAGAGAGAAATAGCTGACGGCAGAGAAAGAAGATACTACGAGAAATCTTGGTATTGTGGCATGGTAAACAGTCAACAAAAGAATTGATACGATGCACTTAGAAAATGTTGAAGGGCAAGATCGCCTGCGCCAATCAGTATGATACACGATGATGATGATTTATTTAAACTGTCGGCTCACGTTTTTGGTTTCGTGGTCAACACTACGTCAGAGTTGTGCTAAGGATAAAATGACACTGACAAACAAATGAAATAAAAATGATATGAAGTTGTGGAGAGTAACGACTGACCACACTAACCGATATGGCTCACCATGATAATGTTCACCAGATTGTTTTGAAACAAATCACAGTTCTCCGATACCCCTAGTGCTAACAGTACCTGTTGTGTTTGTGAATGACCTGCATGAGAGAAGCTGAAAAGCGATGTTAAATGAAGCGTTTTAAGCGCTAAAACTCGTGCCAGAACCGTCCTGCTGGAAGAAACCAAAAATATTGCCTCTAACCTTTCACAGTTTGCTGTGTCTGCCAAACTGATCTCTGCATCTCTATGTCAGTGGTTCTAAAACTACCACTGAGAGGTTGTGATAGAAGCCAGCAAGCCATTTGGGAAGGCTTGTCTTTTATGGAAGAACAAAGTCATTGAGTAGAACGAAAGCCGCGCAACATTTGGAAACTTCGTAATCTTTGGTTGTGAAGGAAAGTGCCACAAGGTAGAACATACCACAATCATAACGGATGATCATCTGTTTCCAACAACGACATCAAACTCGCGAACATCATCACGTGCCAGTGACTTAAATAACGACCGTTAGAAATACCATTGTAGAAGGAATATCACACCTGATCAGTGAAGTACGAATTAGTCTTCGAGAGCAGGTAGTTGAGTTGGCAGTCTTGCCTAGTGTTTGGCTTCTCGTGGCAAGGCGCTGTACCGACAAGTACGGGTTCGATCATGCTTCGGACCATATATTGTTCTTTGTTTTCTTTTTTATGTTGTTGATTGTTCGTCATTTTCCCCGAGTGCTGTAAACATACCTCTTCCTCTGAAATTATATTATCGCCACGGAAGTTTCCCTCTATAAAAATATTCATTTATTATTATTTGTCTCCTGTGTGATGATAATACTGCTCTGCTGAGTAAGCTATTAGGATAATATTTATTAGTGGGTGATAGAATAATATTTATTAGTGGGTGATATAATAATATTTATTAATGGGTGATTGAATAATATTTATTAGTGGGTGATAGAATAATATTTATTAATGGGTGATTGAATAATATTTATTAGTGGGTGATATAATAATATTTATTAATGGGTGATTGAATAATATTTATTAGTGGGTGATAGAATAATATTTATTTGTGGGTGATAGAATAATATTTATTAGTGGGTGTTAGAATAATATTTATTAGTGGGTGATAGAATAATATTTATTAGTGGGTGACAGAATAATATTTATTTGTGGGTGATAGAATAATATTTATTAGTGGGTGATAGAATAATATTTATTAGTGGGTGATTGAATAATATTTATTAGTGGGTGATAGGATAATATTTATTTGTGGGTGATAGAATAATATTTATTTGTGGGTGATAGAATAATATTTATTTGTGGGTGATAGAATAATATTTGTTGTGGGTGTTAGAATAATATTCCAGATTCCAATGAGATCTGGTAAGGAGAATGTAAAGTGTCCTTGAATTGGTTTTTGGTAAACGGTCAACCCACTCAGTCCAAACGTCTCCACTTCGCTGCATACCACAAACGGTTTCCTGATGATCGAAATGTAGATACATACACATATACATGTAGTTGATTTACATGAATATTTAGACTTGCCACGAGAGTGCCAGCAAATGTGCTCCATGGTCGAGAAGTTCAACGCTGGTTCTGATGAAACGGACTGTACACTTCCTCCTGGCAATATAGCAGGGTTGCAGAGCTGGTTTGGTGATAGCTGTTGTAACCGATCAGTGAAACACTTATTCCAATTATTTACAATGTGTTGTCATATGTCTTGCTCATATGTGGGTAGCAGTCTGAGTGAGAAACATACGTAGAAAGTTCTCAGTGCGCGGTTTTATTGAGAAATCTTGAGACACGGTGAATAAGATCTCTCTGAGTTATCGCAAGATAAAGTGAAATGAGCTACAGATTGGTGTCATGTTTCGACATATTCAAAGTATATATAGAATATTATTGAAGGGCGAACAGCTAAATATTTACCTGGGGCATGATGAAATAACGACACACGAGAAACTCCACATTGTACAACAACGTCGTATGATGCTATCAGAAGAGGAAGAGAGAGAGAGAGAGAGAGAGAGAGAGAGAGAGAGTGAGAGAGAGAGAGAGAGAGCTTTGTAATGCCTGATGTAAGAGGATGTAAAGGAGAGACAGGACTACTTGTGAGAGTGGGCGCTGTTCTCAAAAAGTCTGAGAAGCGCTGCCCTACACACCTGCAGTTCCGAAACACCTGCTGTAGAATGTAGGAGTAAAGAGACGTAGACTTAGAAGTATACCCTTGACTCCCGTAGCGAAGTTATCACTGAGTATTATGTACGTTTTTTCCCATCCAAGCCACTATATCGATTGGACTTGTTTGTAAAGCGGCAGGCAGGATACAATGTTTACCCGGTAAGTAGATTTTGTTGCTTTACATTCCCAATTGTGAGTGTAAATCAATCGAGAGCATAGTGAACGAACATGCCAATAATCTTGAGTTAACCATTACATTCTGTGAATGTATTCTAGCTGACGCCAGGAAGTGTCCGTGAAGAAAGATCTCAACTTGATAGGCCGTTGTAATGCGATGTTAAGTATATTGCTCTGCGATATCTGTACTTTTTTAAACTTGTGTGTCTACGTTTTATTACATTGATAGCATCTTATTTTTAAGATGTGTTCATGACTCTTATAATTTATGTTATCGGCTTCCATTTGCGGCAATTACGATGGTGTGCTATTCTCAATTGATCAACATTTTATGAAATGATCACAGATTGCTTTAAGAAAGGTGTTCACGATCGCCCCATATTGTAACATGATCGTCCCATATTATAATGTTGACTTCATTTACTAGGTCACCGATTAACATCATAGCAAGGTGAAGAGAATACATGTCTCAAGAAAATACTTCATATATCAAGGAATGGATTGAAGAGAAATGACACAAAGTATCCTAAAATAGCATCTATCATTCAAAGATGATGGTGATCTTATGTTGGCCATGATATGGGAAGAGACAACTAGAGGATCTAAAAAAAAAACTCAAATGGAAACCAGAGAATAAAGAAAAGAGGCTGACATAGAGAAACACTAAAAACACCACTGAGGCGAGAGGCAACAACAGCAGTTATCAACTCGCTCAGAACAGTGTGCGTTCTGTACAGGGTCTTTAGCTTTATAACAAAGACCGTCAGACACAGTCTATTTTTTTAAATAGAATTTTTGCCCAGTGTGCCGTCTTCGGCTCGAAATGACAATATATAGATAGATAGAAGATAGGGCAAGATGCATGCATACACAAGTGCGCGGACACACTTTATATAATTATGATGTTATGAGGGGAATTTTGTAGCGCAACTGCTTGTAATAATACGGTGCCAATATTGTTAAAATATTGCAAACATGATGTTATTGTATAGACATTTTCTTTTCTTTCTGTTCTTTTTCCTCGAGTGTCCAGGAAGCTGCGCAGTTCTAGCAGTCTCTCATTGATGCTGTTGTGTCGACACCCCATATCACTCTTGAGTTTCAACCTCTGGATCTGTTTCCTTACTATTTCATTGTATGATTTATTATGTATGGAATTACAATGCCCTCAGTGTGTACAAACCATTTATTTGTTGTCGCTGTAGCTAGTTGATTCAAGGCATAGCTTAAGCGAGGGATTATATTCTACTCTAATTGTTCACAAGTATTTCAGTCATGAAACACAATTAATGGAACCTCGGTAGCCTAGTTGGGAAAACCACCCGATTAGGCTACCGACGTTCGGACAACCCGTATTCTATTCCCACTGGAAGCAGTATGAGTTGTACTCGTGGTTGGAAAAATAGTTCCCGCCGCGGTCAACCCAGCCGCCGGCAGAAATGGATACCATATTATATTGTGGGAAGGTGAGGAGTGCCGCCTCGCTTCGTGAGTTTCAATGCTTGAAGCGACACTATCCAGAGGTCTCCGAACACTTATGGATAGGTGACCGAGCACGTATATGTAAAAACTCGGGTGCTAAGACGCTGATTCATGTCTCATACTTTACCTTTATACATTTCACAGACGAATGAATCAGCACATTAATTTGAGAAATGATTCCTTGACATTTATTAATTAGATCTAGTGTAATTGTGTGACTCACCAAACATATGTCCAATAGCACTAACGTACTTAATCTGCCATAATTCGCTGCAATAAGTTATCAGATTCATGGCTTGCCCGTCCTTAACATTGGACTCTTAACTTTAAAGTTAGCAACTGTCAATGTATAATAGTGATCTGGGCTGTCTCTTCTAATAATGTGTTTTCTTGTCAGAGAACATAGTTTTCGATGTCTATTTATTCTCATTCATCATACCTCTCCACCGTATTCAGTGTTCCTTAGAGACTCTGTTTTCTGCCAATTAAATGATGGTTCTGGGCTAACTTTGACAAGTCGACAATGTTAAAAAAATTAAATAAGAACAGAGGAAAGACCATTATCAGAAAATGATCTTAGATGACGAAATAATAGTTAAAGAAAAACCATTAAATGTATCAGTTTAAAGTTGGTGAATAATATACATAGTGAGGTAATTGTATTCTTTAAATATAAATACTTCTGTAATGAACATTAAAGCTACCTGGCGCTACGGTTTGTTTACTTTGTTTTTGAGGAGTGTGGCACGGTGCATTGCTCCGGATGTCTTTCTTACTCCAACCAATGATTAGGTACCCCGTTACTCGTTAACGCTAGTTGATTGGAGAATATACTTCGAACCCTATCATGAAAAATAAGCCAACTGCGAATGGGCTAACCCTTTCTTGTCATGAGGTAGAGTATATTTCCTGTGTGTGTTCATTTGTTTTTGCTGCCCCTGTTTTCTGAGGAAATCCGCATGTATACTGAAACGTCAATTATTATTATCCTCTTTTGTAAATATATCACCACGCACTGTGTTCAACTCGATCCCTGCATACTAGCTTTACCGCAGCAAAGCAGTTTTTTTTGCCTACAATTGCCGTGACCGTCATATTGTTCAGGTGTATCTTATTCTTCTTCTATCTTTTTAGCTCCCAGTGGAGCATACGTCTTGAACAAACACTTTCCAAGTCGTTCTGTCTTTGCCATTCTTTTAAGATCATTCCATGTCTTCCCCATCATCTTCATCTCTGCTTCTATTTGTTGTCTTCTCCAAGAATTCTTTGGTCTTCCTCTTTGTCTTTTCCCCTGGGGATTCCAAAAAAGGGCCTGTTGTGTAATACTTTCAGTTGGCTTCCGCAGTGTGTGTCCTATCCAGCGCCATCGTCTTCGCTGTATCTCTTTATCCACTGGTATTTGACTGGTACATTTCCTTAATTCTACGTTAGTGATTTTGTCCTGCCATTTCCATCCTTTTATTCTGCGTAAGCATCCATTAATGAAAGTCTGTATCTTCATGATTGTCAATTTTGTTGTTCTCTATGTTTCACAGCCATATAATAGGACCGACTTAACATTTGAGTTGAAAATATGTATCTAATTACCTTCCGCTTAAATTTACATTTGGAAGAGCGCAATAATGGCATAATAATCTCTAGATAACATTGTTCAATCATTAACAGTGCTTACGCGTAAATAAATACATTTTGATAACTATAACCACCCCAACCCCATTTTCAAACTGCTACCAAAAATTAATTAATTAAAATAACGGCAGCAGTAGCATTAGTAGTAGTAATAATAATTGTAGCAGTAGTAGTATTAGTTGTAATAGTTGCAAAAGCAGTAGAAGTAGTAGTAGTAGTGGTAGTAGTAGTAGTAATAGTAGAAACAGTAGCAGTAGTCGTAGTAGAAATAGTAGTAGTAGCAGTAGTAGTAGTAGTATTAGTTGTAATAGTTGCTAAAGCAGTAGAATTAGTAGTAGTAGAAATTGTAGTAGTAGTAATAGTAGCAGCAGTAGTAGTAGAAATAGTAGTAGTAGTAGTAGTAGTAGTAGTAATAATAATAGTAGTAATAGTAGAAATAGTAGTAGTAATAGTAATAATAGTAGTTATAATAATAGTAGTTGTTGTAGCAGCAGCTGTTGTAGTAGTAATAATAGCGGTAGTAGTAGTAGAAGTAGCCAGTGCTATTAATTTAGCTGCCCTATATAATTTTACTTTTATTTTACGTTATGTTCTTAACTGCAGGATGCAGTGTCATTTCTGACCCATTTTATTTATAACACTGTACATAATAGTAAACAAATAATAGTAATAAATAATTGGGAACGAAGTTTCCTGACAGCCTGTTGACCTTCGCCTGCTACCCCTGAACCGCCAACATTTGTTGCTACTCGTGAGGTTATTTTCTTAAAATAAAATAAAAAATATATTGTAAAGGTAAAGTACGAGACTTGAATCGGCGTCTTAGCACGCGAGTTTCCACCCATATGTACTCGGCCGCCTATCCAGAAATGTTCGGAGATTTCTGGATAGTGTCGCTTCAAGCATCGAAACTCACGATGCGAGGCGACATTCCCCACCTCCCCAGGGTAATACCTGATACCCATTTCTGCCAACGGCTGGGTCAACCTTGGGGGTATTATTTTTTTTCCAACCACGAGCACAACTCACACTGCTCCCAGGGGGAATCGAACACGGGTTGTCCGAACGTCGGTAGTCAAGTCGGGTGGTTTTTCTAACTAGGCTACCTAGACCCCTCAAAATATATCGTTATCTCATTTACTGACTTTTGCTTGTTCTGGCTTTCACATGTTCCTCTCCTGGCAGTATCTTGTTTCGGTATAATGGTGGTATTTTAGTTCTAGTGCCCAAAAAAGTAATTAGCACTAACCTACATCGTTTTCATTAATACTTTCTTCCTCTTTTTCTTCTTCCTCTTATTCTTCTTCTTCTTATTCTTCTTCTTCGTTTTCTTCTTCGTGTTCTTGTTGTTGTTCTTCTTCCCTTCCCGATTTGCCTTTTAGTGTCGAAGAGTGATATAATTTGCGGTCTTTTGCTCTTCTGTTCACCTCTGCTGCTGTTATTATATCTCCTAGTGCTTCTAATATTCCGTCAATCCATCTTTTTCGTGGACAGCCCGTTGGTCTGGTGTTCTTGCAACGTTTATTGAAGGCTCGTTGGGTTGTGTTTTGATCTTTTGCCTTGTCACGTGGTCAAACTATTTTATCAGTTGTTTCTTTCTACATTCTATATCGGGGGCTATTCCTTGCTTTTTTTCTCAGTTCTTCCTTTCTGATCTTATCTCTCAGGCTGTTTCCTATCATTCGTCTAGCACATAGACCCTCTCAGTAGAGGTTACTCTTCTTGTTGTTCTTGCATCTAGGGTTCAGGACTGGCATTTATAGCGCAATGTTTGAATGAAGATTGTATTGTAGAGTGCCCATTTTACTTTAGAGTTATTTCCTTGTTGTACAATAGTGGTGATACCTGTCAAACGATTTGACAAGCTTTATTGCATCGTGAGTCTATTTCTTCTGTGAATTGTAGTTTTTCACTAGAATTCCTAGGTATTTAAATTGCTCTACATGTTTTAGTTGCCTGCCGTCTATGGTTATGTTGATGTTCTGTTTCTCTTTTGTGATATTCCTGATTTCTAATCACTATCTATCTGTCTGTCTGTCTGTCTGTCTGTCTGTCTGTCTGTCTGTCTGTCTGTCTGTCTGTCTGTCTGTCTGTCTGTCTGTCTGTCGGTCCGTCCGTCCGTCCGTCCGTTCGTCCATTCTAATCTAATCTAATCTAATCTAATCTAATCTAATCTAATCTAATCTAATCTAATGACCTTTCGAGCCGTTGCGGCCCATAGGGCGTAGACCCAGATACTCCTTCTCTTATCTAAATTTTTATTCCAGCAGTTTTCAACTCTTTACAATCCTTGTAAAGATCTTTTATCAAATCTCGCCATTTGTCTCTGTTCTGTGCAAGCAGCTCTATCTCATTGAGGGAGCCGATTCCTGCTGCTCTTGCCTCTCTCATCAATGTTCTTCTCAGGGTCTTCCTCTTACCTGTTGTTTCCCACACGAGGTCTTGCTTTGCTATTCGGTTATTATCTCTTCTCATCACATGTCCAACATATAACCATCGTCTTTATAATCACTAGTGACTAATTACTTTCGACAAATGTAAATAAACACAATAAATAAAACTAGTCGCACTAAGTTGTGTATATGTTGCAAAGTGTGCAACATTTCATATATCAAGGGCCTGATTAGAAATAGATATGAAAATATCAATTGCTGAATACTATCAGTTAGTGAAATCCTTAAATAAATCACTTCTGTAACATCATTTTTCTGTGCCTTACCGGTTGGCGTAAGCGATCATGTCCGTTCATTTTTTCTATTCAATGTACATCGTATCAATTATGTTGGTGACACCAAGCTATTAACTTCTCTCTTTGTCGTTCGTGAACTCTCTTTCCCTGTAATTTGCCAGTTGTAACGAAGTAAAATGTCGATTCTTTTATTCGAATGTTTTTTTTAGGAGTTCTTTTTTGTATTGACCTCTTTGAGAATTTCTTTCTGGAACAAGCAACTGAAACCATGTTCATCCATCTTTTGCTAAGATCTAGAACCGTTGTTGACATATTTATTACTTTATTAATAAACATGCTCTTTATTAAAACCTCCATTCATACTTGGATTACTTAATATTGTGACTCTTTGACTGGACTGAAGCTTGTTTTCTTATTCTACCTTTCTCTTCCTCCTCGTCATCGTCTTCGTCCTGCTCTTTCCCCACCTGCTCCTTTTCGCATCCTCATCTTTGATTATCCCGACTCAAAGGTGGTTAATTACTATCCTGACTTAAATATTTTTTTATTTTCTTTACTTAAACTGTTTTATTATCCCGACTCCAGAGTGCCTGTCTTATCATTCTCCACACTTTTTTTAAGCTTACGTTATTCTGTAGTAGACCGGCTCCTCACAACGATTCACAGTACATGTTAATAGGATACATAAGCAAGTGTGGAGTGCTGTTTATTTTTCTTTGTTTAAATCTAATCGCTGAGAGTTTTTTTTTAATTTTATATTATGACTATGAAATAAATATAGGAATGCACGACACACTTGCCGTACTCGCCGATCTCGTTCGTTTCTTATTGGTTATTCCATATGTGGACTACTCAAAGAGGCCTATCGCTGAAGAGGTGAAATAGGACGGACATGAGTGGATTCTCTCGAACTAGATAATTTTGCAGTTTTCTCGAGAACACCATGCACTTTTCAAGTGTCAACAAAATCATGTTGAAATCATTGGATTCTATCTTTAAAAAAATACGCACTAGCTGCTCTTTAATTGGTTGTAAAACATGAAGACAAAGAGGGAGCGTTTTCATTTGACTCAGCCTCGTTTTGAAAAGGGCATTTCTTGAATTGTCGTTATTATTGTATAACTGTGAGATCGCATCACTTTGTGATTCTTGTACCAAGAACATTCAGCATGTACACACCTCTGTCTATCTCTATTGATAGAGTAGACAACTGTACTCTTTGCTAGAGTTCAGCGCGGTTGCTTTTGTTTACAGTATCTGGCAGCTTATATGTTAAGCATATATGTTTATCGCCATTACCATCAATGATAGCTATCTTTAGCTTAGTTGGCCTGCTGGCCATTTGGTTTTCGTGGCAAGGCACTGTGCCGTGGATTACGTGTTCGATCCTGCTTCAGACCAACTATTGTTCTTTGTCTTTTTTTCTTCTGTTGATTATTTGCTATTTGTTTTTTTTAATGTGTTGTAATCATACCTTACCCACCTGAAATGATTTTCTGATCTGTCGCCTTGGAATGTTCCCTCTATAATAATATTCATTAAAACAATTTTTTTTGTCTCCAGTCTACACACATAGTAAAGGTAGTGGGTGGGTGGTCTAGAGGTTAGGCGCCGGCCTTTGGACAAGAAGGTCCCGCTTTCGATTTCCACCACATGCGGCGAAAAAAATATTTTTTTAAAAATGTCGAATCCTTGGCTTTACCATCCCCTGGTCTTTATGTAATGAGATCCGATGTATAGCCCTCTCAGAAACAGCGGGGAAAAAAAGTAGAGGTCCGATATTCATTCTGCGCACGTTAAATAACTCTTGGGAGTTGGAAATCAAAAAGTAGGCCAAAAATAGCCCTGCCTGGGCCATATTATAATAGGGGGGAAACAATCTACACACAACGTTAACACTCTCGACGATAACAAATATGAGAGTTCCTCTCGGATCTGTCTTTATGGCGGGGGGTACCTAAGCCCTTGGCTGCAGATGTGAAAATAGGAAAATGTGATATCAACTTTCGATCCCTTGTCACTTTGCTAGAGATTTAAAGTTGACGAACGCTGACTAACATCATCATCATCATCATCATTGAGTGTCGTCTCCGCATCGAAGGTTGGCTACCGTGGAGCGCCATTCCACTCTGTCTCTTCCTTTGAGTGGAGCTGGCAAACAAGCAAATGTATAATATCCAAAAGAGCAGTATAGGTGACATTGTCGAATCGAAATTTTAGACTTAATTTTTAGAAATTGATGAACTTTGGTGTTGGAGTTTGAGATGTGTAGCTGTGACCTCATGCAGTAAGGAAAAGTAAAGTACCCCGTCACGCCAAGTGACGTATAGGGAATATTGTGTTAGTGACTTTAATTTTTACAGACCTTCGGCACATGATTTTTGGAGCAGTGTGGTCGGTATGTGGCCCAGTGCCGCTTTACTTTCTCAGAAAAAAATTGTGTACCTATTTAAGGCTGGGTGAACCTGGAAGCCGTCGACCAGGATCGAAACCGACCTCTTGTCCTTTGTAGCCCACTTCACTAACCACTGAGCTATCGCCACAGACCTCAGGCAGTAACAACACATATATAGTCATATAGCGCGTATACAGTCAGTAAATTTGGAGTCGAACAGTTAAAAAATATGAGGGAAGTAAAAGAGGTATAAATCTGAGAGTCAATGTTTTGTTGTCCTTAAGTGACTCTCGCACCATACTTGAAGTCGAGTTAGTATGTCTCCAGCCATTTTCAAGTGGTACTTTTCCATAGTCTACAGAATCATATTATATCCTATATTTAGACGTGCTACATCAACGCTTATAACGGGATAATTAAACTTGTGTATCAGTGCTTCTTATATTTTATGATAATCGCTATTTTATTCTTGTAAAAACCACCACCATGTTTTGTTCAGTAAACTTACCATCGCTGCCCTTCTGGTTTCATTATTTACAATCATTGCCACTTTGGTTTCATTATTTACAATCATCACCACTTTGGTTTCTTTATTTATAATCATCGACACTTTGGTTTTATTATTGCAATCGACACTTTGATTTCATTATTTACAGCCATCGACACGTTGCTTTCGTTATTTACAATCGACACGATGATTTCATTATTTACAGTCATCGACGCGTTGCTTTCGTTATTTATAATCGACACTTTGGTTTCATTATTTATAATCATCGACACTTTGGTTTCATTATTTGCAATATCGATATCGACACTTTGGTTTCATTATTTACAATCATCGACACTTTGATTTATTGTTTACAGACATCTCTGATCTCATAAACATAATCTCACTACTATGTGCAGAACTCCATTAAACCCATCATCAGTCTCCCCCCCCCCCCCTTTCCCCTAACTCCTTTTTTTCTCTCACTTAATTTGCTCAATAACGCTCACTTTTAAGAAGTGTAATGATGACTCACTCTTGTTATACTCAAAGTTGTATTTAGTCCATAACGAAAGATAGTTACCGTAATTGTAGGAGAATGCTGTCATCATCATCATTGAGTGCCATCTCCGCATCGAAGTTTGACTACCATGGAGCACCATTCCGCACTGTCTCTTGGTTTGATGGGGCAGGTTGTCGTAGGCTTACCTGTCCATCATTTTATGTTACTCGTCCATGTTAGCTTTGGTCTGCCGCTTTTACCTTGTATTTTCGCTTCCAATACTACTTTTAGTAGGCTGCTGTGTCTTTTAACATGCCCCAAAAATTCTCATATCTCTTGTTTGAATTGTGTTTGTGAGTTCTGTAAAATTAAGCTAAAGAGCCATCAGAAAGACTTCCCGAGTACATTTATTGTTTAAAATATAAACAACAACAACCAAAAAAAGTGAAGCTCTTGTCTTGTCGTTTTTCAATAAGCAGCTATTCTCATTTTTAAAAATGTGTGTGTGGGTGTTTTGTTTCAAGTCCTAAATGTTATTTTTCTCTACTGGAGTGTCTATAGATATGTCAGCCTGTCAGGAGAACAATCACATCAACATGAGAGACAACTTAGCAGCCTCAAGTTATTGTCATTAAGGAAGGCCCACTCTGCTAATTGCCCGCTCTCAATGTGCGTGCTTGTTGCACTGAACTCCTCTACGATCCCAGGCACAAATACACAACTAAGGGATCGACACAGTCACCAAGCTTGTTCAATCTATACACTGAGCAAATCTTTAAAAACATCTCAGATACCAGGCCTAAACATTAATGGAAAGATAATCAATAACCTAGGATATGCTGATGATACTGTTCTACTAGTAGGAAATCCTAAAGATCTACAATTGCTTAAGGTAATAAACATAACAAGCAAAAAATATGGACTAGATATCAAAATGTCTAAAACTATGATCATAAACAAAGAAAATTATTAAGACCTACAGTTAAATATCACAGTGGCGGGAATACATCTGGAGACAGTCCGGAGCTACAACTACCTAGGACATACTATAACCAATAATGGAAAATGTAAAATTGAAATAAACAAAAGAATAGGTATGGCAAAAAGTAATTTTAATGCCATGAAAAATATACTAACAACAAAACAAATATCAGCAGGGCTGAAACTAAGAATAGCAAAATGTTACATCTTCTCAGTATTCCTGTATGGTGCAGAAACATGGACATTAGACAAGAAAACAGAACAGAAAATTGAAGCCTTTAAATTTGTGGATTTATATAAGAATATGAAGAATTGGATGGAAAGAAAAAGAAAACAAACGATGAAGTTTTAAAACAACTGAAAATAAAAAGAGAACTACTAAATACAATTAAGACAAGACAAATAAAATTTTTGAAGCATGTTAAAAGACACAACAGCCTACTAAAAGTAATATTGGAAGGGAAAATACAAGGTAAAAGAGGCAGAGGCAGACCAGACTAACATGGACGAGTAACATCAAAAGATGGACAAGTCAATCTATAACAGCCTGCACCATCAAAGCAAGAAACAGAGTAGAATGGCGATCCATGGTAGCCAACCTTCGTTGCGGAGAAGGCACTCGATGATGATGATGATGATGTAGGGATCGAAACGTTCCAAGTCACAGTGTCTCTATAATGGGCCCCGGTCACTAGAGTACATACGCTGCAGTTTGAATCGCCGTTTCGAGTTCTGTGCAATAGCTTTGACTATATTTCTCTCAACAATAATTGTATGCATACATTTCTATTAGATACGCTACTAGTAAAGTGTTAAGACACTAAACATCAATTTATATTAAGATATAAAGTAGGCGGTGCTGAAGTATGGTTTGACATCTGATATGTGTCTGAAGAGGCGCTAGAGCTGGCTCATGATATGAAGTCTCGGAAATGAGGTACGCAGAAAAAGGAATTCCGGTGTTTACAATGGGTTTGGTATACAATAAGACCATACTACGAAAGCAGGAAAGTACAGACAACTCAAATACCGCTAGGACAGCCCCAACAAAATGAGTTTGGCCCTTTATGCAAAATTGAAGTAGACTACCTTCAGAGGATACGTAGAATATCAACAAAGAGGAAACTAATTCATAGAAAAGTCCGAAATTAGATAGGCTAGAAGTATATTCGACTTTTGTTGAGATCGGATTGAATTCAAAATAACACATCTGGTAGGATCTGTCAGTCCACTACGTGAGATGACAGAACGATTAAACAAAAGTGGTTACTCTCCGTTATTATAGATGCAATACACGTACAAAGTGTAAATGATATTGCTTGATACGAAAAAAAATTCAGTTTTATTATATCCTTTAAACGTGTTTGTGTAATTTCTTACTCTCTCTCCCCTATCTCCTCTCTCTCTCTCTCTCTCTCTCTCTCTCTCTCTCTCGCTCTCTCTCTCTCTCTACCTATAACTGACGGGTTCTTTGTCATCAACATTTATAATTACAAAGGTTGTCATTTCTTGTTTTATTATTTGTTAAAAAGTTTTTAGTAGTCTTCTCTGGTTATTATTTGTCGTGGTTATTTTGTCGGATTTGCTATCGTTCTGGTCTATTTTTCTGTCGGTTTTACTTTAATAGTTTGACTGTCTGTTTTGTTATCAAAATTTATAGTTTGCGGCTTTGATTTCTTTTCTTGCTATCGGTAATATCTTTGATGTCTCTCTTTGTTATAATTATTGACGGCCTTGTCTTCTTTTCTTGCTATCTTTAATGGTTTGGCTGTCTCTCTTTGTTACAGTTGTTGCTGACTTTATAACTTTGCAACGTTGTTTGCTTGGTTGTTTTCACTTATCATTATCGATTGGTTGAAATGATTATAATCATTAAAAAAGTAAAGTAAAGTACCCCCCGTCACGCCAAGTGGCGTATAGGAAATATGGTGTTAGTGACCCTATATTTTACAGACCTTCAGCACATGATTTTTGGGGTAATGTGGTCGGTATTACGCCCGTGCTGCTTTTACTTTCCCAGAAAAATCGGTACCCATTTAAGGCTGGGTGAACCCGGAGCCGTCGGTTGGGATCGAACCCTACCCCTTGTCCGTAGTAGTCCAGTTCACTAACCACTGAGCTATCGCGGCTCCTACTAATTTTTAGGGAATTAGTAAAACCCAGGTGTCCTCGCCAGGGAACGAACCCCGGCTGTTGCCGTGGTAAGCCAACCGCCTATCGATTGCGCTAACCGGAACACCCGATTATAATCATTGGCTGTTTGAAATTAGTATCAATCTTGAGTTTTAAAAAAAAAAAAAATTATTATTATCATTATTTGCGACTCTAGTTATTATGCGCAAATGAATCTTTTGAAATAGAAATTCTTTATGCTTAATATATGCACACGTTATTAAAATGCATACTATTTCTTGGTTGAACAAAACCAACGTCCACACAGAAGCTAATTTTGTGCGTGTAAAATTCTAACACCGGACCAACACTCGTGACTGTTGGGGAAATAAAGTGTTCAAGTATTACTACGCTTCTTTACCGATACTTTCGATGTGCACAGTTGTTTGCCATACTTTAGTTAAGTTGATTATGTGTGTGGGTTCCCCCTCCCCCGCCCCTTCCCAATCATCATCATCATCATCATGTGCCTAGGTGATCATGTCCCTCCACAATCTTCTATCTACAGTGCATCGTATCAGTTCTGTTGTTGACTGTTTTCCATGCCATGAGACCAAAATATCCAGTATTTTCTCTCTTTGTCGTCAGCGATCTCTCTTTCCTTTTATTTTTCCAGTTGTAACCAAGTATTCCAACTTTCCTCTTCTCATGATGTGCCCGAAAAATGTTGATTGCTTCTTTCTGATGTTTTTTAAGAGCTCCTTTTTGTGTTGGCCTCTTTGAGAACTTCCTCATTGGTCTTTTTAACTGTCCAGGGAACTTTTAACATTCTTCTGAGAAATCCCATCACTGTGGCTTCTAATCATCTTTTCATATCTCTCTCTCTCTCTCTCCCCCCCCCCCCCCCCGAGATATAAATACACATACTTCTCCAAATATACATTCAAAGCGATTACAAGAAGCTGCATCTTAACATGAAAAAAAAATACTTTTTTTTTGCTTACAAATTGGATATTGCATTTGCCGAAACTTCTAATTTTCCAATCTTTGATATTTTTGTTGGGAGCATTATTCTATTAAAATACCACTAATAAATACTTACTTTAGCTAAACATCTTACATTGTATTTCTGTTTCACAAAATGAAACCACTTCCATACAATATCAGTTTTAAGAAGGAGAGGAATGTGCGTAGTTCGGGACATCTGAATCCATAAATGCAGTACCATGTTCAAGATCAGAACTAAAATGCCACTCTGAGATGAAAACAAGCAGCTGTGTGTGGAACATCATCCATGTATTTTGATTGAGAGATTGACACATTTTTAATGAGGAACAAATAGCTATACAGTGGTGTATAAGTTGATGGCATTTTGGAGTTTAATATCAGAGGAATTGTCTAAACCAGCAAATAACTCCGAGGTTAAGGAGTTAATATAATTATAGACTAGTTCCGAGGTTAGATAGTCAATATAATTATAGACAGTAGTTCCGAGGTTAAAGAATTAGTATAATTATAGGTAGTAGTTCCGAGGTTAAAAAGTTAATATAATTATGGGCAGTAGTTCCGAGGTTAAAGAGTTAATATATAAGTATAGACACTAGTTCCGAGGTTAAAGGGTTAACATATAAGAATAGATAATATATAGTAATTATAAATATATATATATAATTAGAATCAGAATAGCTAAAGCAGCAATGTCTTTCAGAAGCCTTGAAAAGTTTGTGGAAATCAAACTCATCAGCACAAACACAAAACTTAGACTATTCAAATCAAATGTACTATCAACCTTTACGTATGCGTGTGAAAGCTGGAAAACAACAAGAGATATAGAAACAAAGTTGAACGCATTCGAAAATAAATGTCAAAGTAAAATACTTGGTATAGCGTGGAACGAATTCAAAACAAACGAGGAAATTAGAGAAATCGCCAATCAACCACTAATATCTTCAGTAATAAGAAAAGACAATGGTCATATGTTGGACATGTGATGAGAAGAGATAATAATCGAATAGCAAAGCAAGCCCTCATATGGAAAACAACAGGTAAGAGGAAAAGAGGAAGACCCAGAGAGACACTTGAGATGAACATTGATGAGAGAGGCAAGAGCAGCAGGATTCGGCTCCTGAAGGAGATAGAGCTGCTTGCACAGAACAGA
This sequence comes from Megaustenia siamemsis, assembly GCA_032433765.1. Taxonomy (NCBI): domain Eukaryota; kingdom Metazoa; phylum Mollusca; class Gastropoda; order Stylommatophora; family Ariophantidae; genus Megaustenia; species Megaustenia siamemsis. The sequence continues at coordinate 48,782,425 of JAVIAB010000156.1, forward strand.
GACAAATGGCGAGATTTGATAAATATCTTTAAAAGAATTGAAACTGCTAGAACAAAAATTCAGATAAGAGAAGAAGTATCTTGGTCTACGCCCTATGGGACGGCTACGGCTCGAAAGGTCAATAGAATAGACACGAGTGCCGAGGTTAAAGAGTTAATATTAGTATAGGCAGTAGTTATAAGGTTAAAAAGTTAATATACTTATAGGCAGTAGTTCCGAGGTTAAAGAGTTAATACTGTTATAACCAAAATGATAACGGTCGTGTGTCCCAAGATTAATTGATGTGACCTTTCTGCGGAATTTGTTTGAGGTTGTCACTTCATGCGCCCTAGCAATCAGTATTGTGTTGGATTTGTTTTTCACTGGCTCTTAACCCTCTTTTCAGCAAATAATGTCGTGTCTTGGAGATGCGCAGAGACTCCAACGATCGTTGGGTGAACAAATAACTATACAGAGGTATATAAGTGCACTGAACCGTAGTGTTTGTTTCCCACCTCATTAACTGTTATAGACTAAAGCTGTTGATGCAACCAAAGAAATAAACAAAAAGAAATGTTTAGCAGAACGAAGACCAAATTATAATTTTAAATCAATACATAAAAAGTTTCAAATATATGTAAGATATTTCAAAGACACGCCAAATTTCTTGTGCTTAACAATTGTATATTGCACCCCAACAATTGAATATTGCACTCCAACAATTGAGTATTGCATCCCAACAATTGAATATTGCACCCCAGTAATTGAATATTACAACCCAACAATTGTATATTGCACCCCAACAATTGAATATTCCAAACCAACAATTGTATATTGCACCCCAGCAATTGAATATTGCACCCCCAAAATTGAATATTTCACCACAGCAATTGAATATTGCACCCCACAATTGAATATTGCACCCCAGCAATTGAATATTGCAACCCAACAATTGAATATTGCACCCCCAAAATTGAATACTTCACCACAGCAATTGAATATTGCACCCCAACAATTGTTCTTCATCACCTTCTTCCATAAATACAGCAAAATGTCCAAGATGATATCCAAAATATGATCTTTATTTCACATCGAGAAAGAAACCTTGTTTCTAGAATTGGAGTCGAGTCCTTGTATTTGGAAACCTACAGGCCCACTCGTTTATCTGTAAAGTAGTGAAATTTGTGAGCCTCTAAATCTGAATAAAACAAAGAATCCAGCATCTGTGAGCTCTGAATCTTCTTTTCACTTTCTCACTGGTACCGAAAAGGTGTCGTGGTTATATCATTTGTCGTTCTTGAGCTGCTCGAACTGTCTGATTTTCCTTTGTTGTTACATGTCTCTATCACTGCATCTATCCATCTTCTTCTAGGTTCTTCTACTTGGTCTTTTTCCATGCATTCTCGAGAAGAACGCCCTTGATGGTGATTGGTGAGGATTCATTCTGACCACGTGGCTCAACCATTTAATTAAGTTGTTGTTGTTCTATCTAGATTCTTGGCAGGGTTTTATTCCTGCTATTTTTCTTATTGTTTCATTTGGTGTTCTATCTCTTCTTGTGTTGTTTGTTACTTTTCTCAAGCATCGCATCTCACATGTATTGATCTTTCATAAATGTGATTTAGAAAGAGTCCAGTTTGACTTTCATAGCACAAAGTTGGTATGAAGATGCTATTTATTATTTGTTGTTTTGCTGTTATAGAAATGTTAGGATGTCTTAACAATGGTGAAAGCTGGTATGTGACAGCATTTGCTTTTTGAGTAATAGCACAGTGTATGGAATTCTATTTCTCTAGCACAAACTGTCCCTGTTTCCGTTCGAATTTGATCACAAATAAATCCGTTGGAAATCACACACAAGAACACTTGAATTTCTTTTTACTACGGGCAATGACATTCATTTATACATGTAATTTAAATTTGACGCCCATCGCAAAAAAAATGGAGTCGTGTTGCCAGCACAGTCACGCACCGCACCGGAAGTCGAGCTCTGAATAAAACAAAATAACCCATTATTTGTGGGCACTGAATAAAATAAATGATTCCAGCATCTGTGGGCACCAAATAAAACATAATAAACCATCATTTGTGGGCACTGAACAAAACAACAGAATTAATTATCTGTAGGTACTGAATATAACAAAAGAATTCATCATTTGCGGAAACTAAATATAACAAAAGAAACCATCATTTGTGGGCACTGAATAAAACAAAAGAATCAATCATTTGTGGGCACTGAATATAACAAAAGAATCAATCATTTGTAGGCACTGAATATAACAAAAGAATCAATCATATGTAGCATTGAATATAACAAAAGAATCAATGATTAGTGGGTACTGAATATAACAAAAGAATCAATCATTTGTGGGCACTGAATAAAACAAAATAATCAATCATTTGTGGGTACTGAATATAACGAAAGAATCAATCATTTGTTGGCACTGAATAAAACAAAAGAATCAATCATTTGTGGGTACTGAATATAACAAAAGAATCAATCATTTGTAGGCACTGAATAAAACAAAAGAATCAATGATTAGTGGGTACTGAATATAACAAAAGAATCAATCATTTGTAGGCACTGAATAAAACAAAGAATCAATCATTTGTAGGCACTGAATAAACAAAAGAATCAATGATTTGTGGGTACTGAATATAACAAAAGAATCAATCATTTGTTGGCACTGAATAAAACAAAAACATATCACGTTTTCTGAGCCACTAGACTGGAAAACGACACGTGTGGAGGGAGCCTCTCGCTTGTGGGAATTTATTGACGAGACCTGTGGAGTTCTCACAGTCCAGCTCTACATTGGAACGTCAAACGTTGCGTAGTTGAAGCCCTGTACTTACTTAAAATTTGGCTGCAATTGTCGCAGTCGTTAAGCCTATCGTCATGGGACCGTGCTACTCCCCAACGTTCGAACTGTTTCAAAGCTGAAACAAGGCGATAGTATAATGCTTTTACTAACAGTAACAAGAAGTTGTGATTTCTTTATTTCACAATAAGTTCATCGGTATGTTTAAACATTTTCCGTGGATAACACTGTGTTTAGTTATATATAAGAATTGAATCTAAAATATGCAATATACAACGATGTGTCTTTCAGGTGTGCCATTATTTCTCTATAGTTTTTCTTTCTTCACTTTCTCTTGTACCCGTCCGGTTGTCAAAGGAGATACAAAGTTCTGGTTTACGCCTTTTAACGGCTTCATTCATTGCTAATTGATGTTGTCACTCCATCTTACTTTAGGTCTGCATCTTCCTCTTCTGCCTCTCCTGTTTTAATAATGTTTTGTATTGTAAGTAATCGCGGGGCATTCTTTCTAGATGGACAAACCAGTTTATTTCAGCGTTTATTTGTTGATCTATATTAAAGTTAACATTACAGCTCTCCAGGCATATATATATCTTCCCCCGTTGATGATCTTTCGAATCGAAACGTCGGTTTGTCCAGTTGAAACATAGTATTTATAATTACATTATTTCTTCTATCAACAACACCAGCTTTTGTACGGTTTCTGTAGGTAGCTTAAGATTGGTTCAATAGCCTACTCTTGCTCTATAATATAATTTTTTATTCTATATTTTCTGGTCACTCCGATCACTTCTCTCATCTCTGTGGTGACAAGCTTACGTATCTCGTTTCGAGACCTGGCTTGTTGCGAATAATGAGTGTTCGTCGATCGCCATTGTTGTAGTAGTCTCCTCACACATTATTACACAATTATTAACAAATATAGGCTTTCATATTTATAAATGTTGCTGTATCTATTACAATTTTAAATTCAATATGTGATTTTATGTTATTTGTAACGTGAAGATTGGTATTGTATTGTATGTTTGGAAAGCACACATCTAGTCCTCGTGTATGTATGCTACGATTGTAATACTCCTACATTTGAAAAGAGCTAAGCGACTTTCAGCTACAGTCATGTTGAAAGTAGTCAAATAAAGTTATAATTGTGCGCATTATGTGTGATATAGAGTTATATTTGTGTAAGGGTATCCTACAAAGTTATAGTTATTCGAATTGTGAGTAACATGTTATCATCATCATCATCATCATCATCGTCATCATGTGCCATACCGGTTGGCGTAGGCGATCATTTCCTTCCACAATCTTCTATCTGCAGTGCATCGTATCAATTCTGTTGTTGACTGTTTTCCATGCCATGACACGAAGCTATCCAGTGTTTTCTCTCTTTGTCGTCTGCGATCTATCTTTCCTTTTATTTTACCAGTTGTAACCAAGTATTCCAACTTTCCTCTTCTCATGATGTGCCCGAAAATGTTGATTGTTTCTTCTGATATTTTTTAGGAGCTCCCTTTTTGTGTTGGCCTCTTTGAGAATTTCCTCATTGGTCTTTTTAGCTATCCAGGGAACTTTCAATTTCTTCTGAGAAATCCATCTCTGTGGCCTCTAATCATCTTTTCATTTGTTTGTCCACTGTCCAAAATTCGCTTCCATAGGTAAGAATTGGTTCTATATAGCACCGATGAACTCTCTTTCTCATTTCTATTGTCATAGATTTGTTGCATAAGATATTTTTCATTTTCTGAGATGCTATTTTGGCCTGAGCTATTCTGCTTTTTATTTATGTAGTGTATCTTCCATCTGATGTTATTATTGTGTCAAAGTATTTGACGCGTTTGCACTTGTTTCAGATTTGTCCTATTTATTTTTATTTGCTGCATGATGGTGATGATTGTTTCTTTGATATGACCATTACTTCTGTTTTCTTACTATTCAGACTGAGACCTTTTTTTGTTGCTTTCTTTGACAGTTATAACTATAGTTATAGTCTTGTTAAAAATTTGCGAATTAAGTTGTAGCTGTAAGAGATATATGGCATTAAGGATAGGCACTTTATATATATATATATATATATATATATATATATATATATATATATATATAATATAGTGTGTACAGTGTGTGTGTGTGTGCGTTCGTTTGTGTGTAGGGTGGATGAGTGGGTTGATGTGTGTGTATTGTGATCATGTGTGAGAGAGAGAAGAGAGAGAAGAAAACTAGAGAGAGACTTAAAGTTACAGTAATTGTAAAGATTTATAAGTCAAAGTTACAGTTATGTAAAGTATGTTTACCTTAAAATTGTAGTAATGTTATTGATATTCGTCAAGTTTAAGCTATGTGAAATATATCTGACCTATAAAACATAAAAGCTATACCGATGTTAATAATCTTTAACACCGATGTATAATTACACGGACATATGTGGAAAATGTAGTCCATAATATTAATTGTATAAATTATGTAATCTGCGATTGTGTATGTACCTTGCTCGCCTTAAATGACGTTAAATGGGCGTAAGTTGAGCTGTGCTGTGGTTAACACAAATCTGCGATATCTTCGATATATTTTCTGCTTCGGGCTTTATAAACCTACTTCTGCACATCATTTTTTTATGTTCTTGGTTTACCTTCCCTCTTCGATCCCTACCCGCTTGACCAGATTAGCTAATCTGCTCTCATGTCTACTACTAGGCGATGAAAATATATAAGTGATATCCATCTGATACCAACAGTCAGCTATGAGTCCCTGGTCGGTTTCAGGCCATAGAGCCTGCAGCGTCTTCACAACCTGTTCTATTAGCCTAGTATTTAGTGTGGCGTCTTTTTAATGTGAGGAAAAGGGGGGATTTTCCTGGCCCAATAATATTCTTAACAGAAAATGATATACAACTAGAAGTAGACAGGAAGGAAAATGTTGAGAATCTAATTTTAGATTTGTAACAATTTCCCATTGAAAACGGCAGAAACAAGCTTTTTATTTTAAAGTAATTGCAATTTAAAAAAAAAAAGAAGAAAAAAACCTGCATGGGAGTGTCGACAACTTTAAAGTGACATTGGCTTTCTTCAAACCAATCATATAAAAGAGTTTTTAAAAGGCTGAATAAAAAAAAAAATAGAAAAAAAGGAAACTTGTTACCAACATTAGGGAAAAACAATGGTATTAATTTTTTGGTATTGTTATGTAAAAGAATAGCTAGAATATGTTGTGAAATCTGGAAAACATTTAGGGAAAAGATGATAGAGAGAAACAGAGAAGATACCACGCAACGTTTATAAGCAGCTGTTGAGACCGGAAATTGTGGGGCGATAGGCCCCTTGATGCTGATGCTATTTTAAAGAAATTACTTGGGATTAAGATCACATGTTATCTTGTCTAGTCTATGTAATAGAACACATTTTACAGAAATAATTCAGATTTTAATCACATGTTATCTTGTCTAGTCTGTGTCATAGAACACATTTTACAGAAATAATTCAGGTTCAGATCACTTGTTATCTTGTCTAGTCATGTAATAGAATCACCATACCAGTGAACTTCGGAGGGAAAGCGAGAGAGCGCCATACCAAGAACAACCTGGGGAAGAACAGGACACATAGTTAATAAATGTTGACCACTCCATGGGCACCCTGCGTAAAATGGCCACGGGAGATCTTAGTATGTAACCATATCAGGCCTGCTGAAGACGGGGTGCGCCAGTCGCTTCGCAGGTCTATGGGACAATTAGGACACAAAAGCACATACCAGCACCGACCATGCGACCAGCTCATCTTATTATATAATATTGTTCTAGCCTCTCGATCATGAAACAGGACGAAGAGTTCAGTTTGCATGATCAAAAGACTTGAATTCTGAAGAATAAATGGGTGACCGTTGTTGTTGCTTTTTAGGACGTCACACGAGATAGCAGATCACTGTTTTTAAAATTTGCAACCAATGGAGGAGGAGGAGAAGGGTGTAATATAAGAGAACAATAACTTTCGTTAACTAGACAGTTAGCCATAAATGATTAGTGATGCTTCTAAACGAGGATGTAAAAGTTTCCTGAAACTGTTGAGAGAATGTTCAGTTTCAGGAGAAGATAGTATCAGTTATAATGTGACGTGTTTGAGATCATTGAGAACTGTGACCAGGATATGGTCTCAAGTGTTGTATATTACTTAATAAGGTGGTGGACGTGGGTATGAAGCTGAGCAAATCTCAACAGAAAGTAAGCATCCGTTTGTGTGTTCTGTTTTAATGCATATCTTTCCTACTGCAGGATCTGTTCATTAAATTATGTAATTCCATTTTTATTTCATTATCCCGTAACAGAGGGACTTGGGGCTCTACTGACAGAATTAATCAATCTTCATCATAACTTTACAATATTATATTAGTAGTGTATGTTAACCCAAGAATTATATATTATAGAATTGGAGTCGTCAGTCGCTGGACACTGCGGGACTTGCTGAGGAGGGGATCTGAGCACCTATGGACATGTTCTGAGTGCAATGATGATGACCCGCAAATAACTCAATAACTCAATGCATATACCACTCAGTGATATCTGGTTTCTTTCAAAGGAAGGAGAATTAAAGAGATCATGCATAAAATGGTATTCCTTTGTATGTGGGTGTCTGTGTGTGAGGGGGTAGTTAGGTGACAGTAAAGTCAGATTTAAGATGCAATTGCCAGCCACCGGTGGAACATTATGAGAAGAGCTGATCAAATGGGTGCTGATTGTATGCACGATCTTATAACAACCAGATAAATCGAGGTAGAAGATAAATACGTCAGTCAAATCTATGTGTGCTTGAGTGCTGAGATGTGGATGGCTCGAAGAACTTATTTAACAGCAATAAAGAACTGACACAAAAGTGAAGAAAACAATTATCTTGACTAACACTAACATTTGTTGTGACATTCTCGAACGTATGAAATATGCCTGACTTTTATTAACTTCCTTTGGAGCATTTTGACCGCTAGCATGATGATTGATCACGATATTTCTCCATTTTTGTTCCATTGTGTATGTCGTTTTCAGGTTTTTTAAAATGTCACTCCTCCTCGTCGTCCAACATTTTATATCATTAATCCATTGTTATAAATTGTAGAAATACTGACAATGAAAATAATCGCCAGTGTTTATTGTTGATCTATATTAAAGTTAACATTGCAGCTCTCCTGGCATATATCTTCCCCCGTTGATGATCTTTCGAATCGAAACGTTTGGTTTGTACAATTGAAACATAGTATTTTTAGTTATTTTCTTGTATCAACACCAGCTGTGTCGCGGTTCTACATGATTACATTTATTGTCGGCTATTACGCCACGGGTAATGTAGTGTAAATTACCACGAAGATTAGTAGATACGGCGCATGATGATATTAGAAATGTCTAGTCTAGTTTCTCTTTACTCTTTTATATTTCGATTTGTCTCAAGACTCGCTGCCGGATTTGCGAAACACGGCGCCATCATAAAACTCTCTCCTAGATTGTTAAATATTTAATGAAATATCGAACACTTTCTTTGGAGGCGTGTGTGCTGTCACATTTAATTGGGGATTTTATCTTAGATTAAATGTGAGAAGAGCTGTAATGATCTTCATACCGAGGATCATTAACCAGCGTTGGCATTTGTATTGTTTGAGCAAATGGTGGCTAACAACGAACCACTCGTCCAAATGTTGGGTTTTAACGACTTTTTTGTTCTTGCTGTTGGTTCGGACATGCATTTTATTTTGTAATTTTTGTTGTCCGATGAACTCACGGTTAATTAGCTCGTAGTATGCGTAACACAAGCTATGGAGATAAATGTTATCGTGAGGTCCTGGGCATATTTTACTTAGATCGTGTCACAAATGGAAAGTTCTTAAAAGTGTATAACGAACAGAGTATATTGTGGCCTTTTGACCATTGTGAAGAAACGACAAATGAAATGACTTGACCACGTATCACGTCCGTGTGGTCTAGGAAAATGTACCATTCTGCAGGAATGTGGAAGGAGGAAGAAGGAGAAGTAGGCAAAGAAAAGGATGAGAAAATAACATCAAAGAATGGACGAGCTTCGACTTTGCAGAGTCCTGAACAATAAATGAAGATAGAGAGAAATGGAGAAGATTGTGGAAGTCTGTCTGTGGTACCTCAATGACCCTCAGGGTTTTGAGACAAGAAGAAGTGTACATGGTAGGGAGAGTATATTTATTTGAGGTTTGTTGAGTCATTGAATTACATATGAATTAATGAATAGATCATGCAGTAGAAATAAGGCAAAATGCAGGCGGATGCAAAAGCTTGGTATATCATAGTGCCAGAAGAGGTCTAAAATGATCACGACTACTCTCTTGGAAAGGGACTCGGAGGAGAGCGAAATATATAGAGACAGATAGGTGTCGATGGTGAACAATGGAAACATAAAAATAGCGTAGATCCCACTTTTGGGCACAGGCTATTCAAAATGAAGTTAACCTTTGTTGCCTCTGTAAACTCCATAAGCCATAGTCGGCGGCTCATTGCCAAGGAGTTTTTTCTGTCATCAAGGAAACAGTAAGATTAACGCAACGTTCAAGATGTTTGTAAGAATTAGGCGGCGATTCAAGCCTTTGTCATTATATATTTTTTTATAACCTTAACCACACAGTTTTATGACCGATCTGTGCATCATTACAGTCTCAGTGTTTGTGGGATCTGCTGAGATAGAAGATCTAATACCGCACCACCTTTTAGAACGGAAGCGTTTATATTTTCCACTAGAACCGACGGAAATTAGTAAAACCATTGCAACACCACATCATCTTCCGGGTCTAACGACTGCAGTCGATCCCGTGATTTTCAATCATCATTATAACTTTCATTATTATATTAGTAGTGTAAGAGATCCTTCTTTATTCCTTTATCCCGTAACAGAGGGTCCTGGGGCTCTACTGACTGACTTCATCAATCTTCATCATAACTTTACAATATTATATTAGTAGTGTATGTTAACCTAAGATGGTAGGTGTACAACCGAAGTGAGATGTAGAATGGCTCAGGCAAAAGCAGCTTTCCAAAAAATGAGGAAGATACTATGCAATCCATTTTTGACAATAGAAACAAGAAAAAGAGTTCTTAAATGTTATGTAGAACCAGCTTTAACATATGGATGTGAATCATGGACAATAAAACAGACAAGAAAATCACTGGAGGCTGTAGAAATGTGGTTTTACAAAAAACGTTGTGATACAATGGACAGCTAAGAAGACTAATGAAAACGTTCTGAAAGAGGCCAAAGCAAAAAGAGAGCTAATTTTGAATATTAGGAAGAAGCAATCATCATTTTTGCCATGTGATGAGAAGAGAACAACTGGAATATACTGTAACAACTGGAAAAATTGAGGGACGAAGAGATACTTGACAGCTTAAGAGAATGGCTTGGCAGAAGGTCAACATTAGAAATGATAATTAACTGTCGTGATCGAAAGTTGTGGAGAGACATTATCACCTACGCCAGCAGGCCCGGTACTTGATGATGATATTGATTAGTGTAAGAGAATCCTTCTTTATTTCTTTATCTCGAGGGTCTTGGGGCTCTACTGACATACATCATCAACCTTCATCAATCATCTTTATCTACAGCCTTTTTTTTTGGCACTATGTGAAGTCGAAACCTGTCCATTCATTGATGTTATCATCTCTTCTTTGTCTACTTCTCCTTCCACCTTTCGCAGTCCCCTGCAGAGTCTTCCTTGCCAGTGTTAGATGAGCAGTCCAAACCATTTCATTCTGCCTTGTAAGAGATCTTATAATCCATTATAATAAGAATCGTTTCTCAAAATTGTCCTCATAAAATGATGAACTCACCCAACTGAGGTTTTGAACTTGTAGACTCAAAGTTAATCTGACACAATTTGAAGGTGAATGAAAAATGGGATATATTGACGCGCACGCATCAATACTCAAGCTAACAAAGTCAACTTTCTAATATTTCTTTCTTTCTAATCTATATATCTTCATCAAGAGTGTGACATGTAATAACAACACGAGAGATATTGGCATTTATATCGTTAACGATCTCTAAGTCACATACTGTGAACATACTTTGTATCGTTAACGTCTCTAAGTCACATAATGTGAACATAATTTGTATTGTTAACAATCTCTAAGTCACATACTGTGAACATAATTTATATCGTTAACGGTCTCTAAGTCACATAATGTGAACATAATTTGTATCGTTAACGATCTCTAAGTCACATACTGTGAACATAATTTATATCGTTAACGGTCTCTAAGTCCACATAATGTGAACATAATTTTATCGTTAACGATCTCTAAGTCACATAATGTGAACATAATTTGTATCGTTAACGATCTCTAAGTCACATAATGTGAACATAATTTGTATCGTTAACGATCTCTAAGTCACGTACTGTGAACATAATTTATATCGTTAACGATCTCTAAGTCACATAATGTGAACATAATTTGTATCGTTAACGATCTCTAAGTCACAGAATGTGAACATAATTTGTATCGTTAATGTCTCTAAGTCACATAATGTGAACATAATTTATATCGTTAACGATCTCCAAGTCACATAATGTGAATATATGTATCGTTAATGGTCTCTAAGTCACATAATGTGAACATAATTTATATCGTTAACGATCTCCAAGTCACATAATGTGAATATAATGTATCGTTAATGGTCTCTAAGTCACGTACTGTGAACATAATTTATATCGTTAACGATCTCCAAGTCACATAATGTGAATATAATGTATCGTAATGGTCTCTAAGTCACGTACTGTGACATAATTTATATCGTTAACGATCTCCAAGTCACATAATGTGAATATAATGTATCGTTAATGGTCTCTAAGTCACATTTACTGTGAACATAGTTTATTTCTTCTTCCTCTCCTCAGTTTGCCCAACGCCTGTTCCACGTCATCTTCCTCACATGAAATGACTTTAAATGATTGTGGGGCGGGTAGATAACGTTGTGTTGCCTGCCTTTTATAGCAAACTGCTATATTGTGCCTTTCGCCCATACATCCGACGTCAACAAGACATTTTTATTGACAGCTGCCTTCCCTCTTCGATTTCTACTCGCTTTGCCAGACTTAAATGAAACTAAAGATTTATCATTTGTTCGTATGCGTGTTGATTTATGTTTCTTCAAGGATTATAAAATATAAACTGTATGACTTAAAACTGAGGTTAAACACAAGACATTACATTTTATCACTATACCATTTCTGCCCTACCGTTTTGCTCATTTATATATAGTTAAAATATATTTACTGGTTTTCAAGAGGTATTATTTCACTGCGCGATTAGACTCATTTATCGCAGTGTACACGTATGTATGCTGTAGTTGAGTGTGTGCTATTTTTGGCTCAAATACAAGACGAGAACTATTACCGCAGTGCTATTAATACTCAGGAATTAGCTGACCGTTTATCTGAGGAAACTGATCTCTTGTTCAAGGGCTGAACTAGCTGCCTGGAATATATGATGACCTCGGCATGTTGTTTGTGACAAGTTTCTGGTAAGTTTTTGTGTCAGCTTTTCTTCAGTTGAGCTAACACTAGCAGTTTCACATTGATGCGTTTCTTAGTTTTCTAAGTTATTGAAGATTGATTTTTAAAAGTAATATGTAATTTATTTATGTTCCTATAGTGTGTCTCTGTGTGTCAGTCAGTTCTCTATTTTCTATGATGTCAATTTTTGAGCACTTACTGAACTAAAGAAAGACTGCATTTATAGTATATTAACACAGGGCTAGTGTAGAAATAAGAGAAATAGTTGTGCAATCAACAATCTCATCAATAATCATGGAAAGAAGGTGAGCATGTGTCGGCCATGCAGTGAAATGAAATGACATAGAATCACAAAGCAGGCCCTCAGATGGGGAAACACTGAAGACATAAAAGAGGCTGGCATTAAGAGACACTCGGAAGATATTGAAAGATGAAGGCAAGAACAGCTGGATCGGCCTGCCACACTGAGAGAGGTTCGCCAAGAATAGGGACTTCCGGTGATGTACTCTGTGAGCTTTCTGTGATAACCGACGTCACTGAAGAACTGTACTAATATTGGATCAGTGTGTTTTTGGACTGCTATGTCATGTGAGAGGAGCAACGCAAACATTGTGATAACAAGAAAAGTTGGAGGGAATATGATATAAAGGAAAACAGCGAGTAAACGATGATTTAATAGTAAGTTATCAAAGAACTGATGATCAACTGGAAAGAAAGTTGTGGAGAGACAAAATCACGTGCGATAGCAAGCACGGAATTTGATGATAATTTGTATTCGTAAGCTTTTGTTTTATTTATATATTTGTACGCTTTCATTCTAGCTGTGCACTTCAATGTTGTTGTTACTGTTTTTTTTTTAATTAATGAACTTGTATTTGTATGCTTTCGTAGATTTATCAGGGTCTTTATAGGATTTCATTCTATCACTGTATTTGTACGATTTTCAAACTGTCCAGCATATATGTAAAAGTAGTCAAGTGGCGCATAGGGAATATGGTGTTAGTGACCATAATTTTACAGACCTTCGACGCATGATATTTGGGGTAATGTGGTCGGTGTTACACCCGTGCCGCTTTACTTTCCCAGAAAAAAGTGATGTACCTATTAAAGGCTGGAGGAACCAGAGGCCGTCGATTGGATCGAACCCTGCCTCTTGTCCTATGTAGTCCAGTTCCAGCATATATGTGTGTTTTTTAAAAATCTTTACGGCATTTATTTCATTACTAGAGTCTGCAGGGGGAGCATATAGAACCGGAGAATAAAGGCCGCTTGTCCTAAGTAGTCGCCACGAGGTGTTTAGATCTGAGTTTTTATTTCACCCATGACAGAAAACAAAACAAAACCCTGTGACCCTACTGAGATTCGAACCCACGTTCTCTGGGTTTGAAGTACAGCGAGTTACTGTGTGTGCACACGCTTTCATATGTATTCTTCTCTTAGTCACTCCATTTATGCATTGAAGGTCGTTACTGTCAGCTCAGAAGTCAACCGTAGTGCTTAGTCAGCAGATATGTGAAAGGTTAAATTGTAAAAAAAAAATTTTTTTTAAATAATAAAGCACTGGCCACTTTACCTTCAGTCATAAATCACGTTGCATCACTTCAGTTTTGTTATGTAAATTTGTTAGGTCTTTATTCACATGTAATTAATAACGTTTCCTGTATCCCAATTTTATTATCGCCATCCACACTTAGTCTTGGCATATACTGAGCTGAATGTAAAGTCCCAGTTCTGCCATTTATACCAGAGACCGCAAGTAGCGTAGAGGTTAGGTTACTGGCTTAACATAGAGTGGACTCACGTTCCTTTTTTTCCCCTCTATCTTTTACTATTACCATCCAGCTCAATCTCTGTCTCGCTGTTTCTTTCTCTCTCTCTCTCTCTCTCTCTCTCTCTCTCTCTGTCTCGCTGTTTCTCTTTCTGTCTCGCTGTTTCTCTGTCTCTGTCTCGATGTTTCTCTCTGTCTCGCTGTTTCTCTCTCTGTCTCACTGTTTCTCTGTCTCACTGTTTCTCTGTCTCGCTGTTTCTCTCTCTCTGTCTCGCTGTTTCTCTCTCTCTGTCTCGCTGTTTTTCTCTCTCTGTCTCGCTGTTTCTCTCTCTCTCTGTCTCGCTGTTTCTCTCTCTCTGTCTCTCTGTTTCTCTCTCTCTGTCTCTCTGTTTCTCTCTCTTTCACTGTTTCTCTCTCTGTCTCGCTGTTTCTCTCTCTGTCTCGCTGTTTCTCTCTCTCTCTCGCTGTTTATCTCTCTGTCTCGCTGTTTCTCTCTCTCTCTCTGTCTCGCTGTTTCTCTCTCTCTCTCTGTCTCGCTGTTTCTCTCTCTCTGTCTCTCTGTTTCTCCCTCTTTCACTGTTTCTTTCTCTGTTTCGCTGTTTCTCTCTCTGTCTCGCTGTTTCTCTCTCTCTCTCTCTCTCTCTCTCTCTCTCTCTCGCTGTTTATCTCTCTGTCTCGCTGTTTTCCTCTTTGCTAAGATAAATCAAAGTGTCTGTAATCTAGAACAAAAATAGCTTAAGAGAAGGCCTGTGTTTTATTTTTCCTACTATTGTGCTGCGTCATTGTTTGTGCTGCGTCACTGTTGTGTGCTGCGTCACTGTAGGGTGAGCTAACTGGGCGAATCCTATTTTGTATAGCCTAAGGTTGTTTAGAAAAGAATGTCCAATGAAAAGAGTGATGAAATTACTCGATCTTTATTGACAAGGGATGCATTGTGTGTACAGGTCGGTAGTAATGAAATAGATATCACAAGCTTAGAGCTCTCTAGTAACAGTCTACCTAATATAACAAGAAATAGGCAAGTGCCTGCTGTGCTGCGGTAGAGCTGTTGAGCAGGGAACGAGCTGAACACAATGTATTGTGACAGCTTTAAACAAAACAATACATATTTACGATGTTTCGCCCTACACACGGTCCTCTTAAAAACATCCACACAAAGACAGGTGGACATACAAGCGAAATGTAATAAAATGTAACTACGTTATAAGATATGTATGTGGATTGAAACGTCATAGTTTTGTTTTGTTCTCCTATGTAAGGCTGTAACAATACACTTTTTAATTAACTCATTTAACTGATTCCCAGCGTAAATAACAGACAGGGTCGTCGAGGTGTGGAGTTTATCGATGCTGTAGGTAAGCGTAGTATAGTACTCACCCCAGTTGGACTGACAAAATCAAACTTGTTGAGTAGAATCACGGAAATCAAGATCCCCTCTACATACCATAATAACATAGAAGCGCAAACTACTCGAGTCTACCTAGTAACATTATGATTATCTCCATCACTTTATGATTATCTCCATCGCTTTATGATTATCTCCATCGCTTTATGATTATCTCCATCACTTTATGATTATCTCCATCACTTTATAATTATCTCCATCACTTTATAATTATCTCCATCACTTTATGATTATCTCCATCACTAAGCCTAGTGACCATATATCTGCACACACAAGGTTTATCATCTCTGATGTTCCCCTTCCTATACCATGCCATTATCTTAAACTGTGTGGTATCAATTCTTTATTTTTCTCTTTGTCTCTTATGAAAATAATATCAGTATGTATATAACGAATTAACCGTTATTAAACTTACTACTATTAATATTACTACACTCAATAGCTCTTCTTAAAATTCTATTGGCTTGACTAACCACAAATCCCATTTTTTAAAAAAAATGTGCAGTTGGTCATTACAGAAATATTGATACTAACACCATATATTTCTCCAAAAACCTTAATTCACATTTCTTCCTCTTTTTTTCCTTCCTCATTTGCCTTTCAGCGTCGAGGGAGATATAATTTGCTGAGTTTTGCACTTTTTTCGCCTCTGCTGCTGTTATGCTTCCTAGTGTTTCTAATATTCTATCAATCCATCTTTTTGGTGGTTGACCCTTGAGTCTGGTGTTCTTGCAACGTTTATGGAATGCTCGTTGTATTGTGTTTTGATCTTTCTGCCTTGTCACGTAGCCAACCGATTTGATATGTTGTTTCTTTATATATTCTATGGCGGGGCGAGGGTTATTCCTAGCAAACTTATATATATATATATATATATATATATATATATATATATATATATATATATATATATATATATATACATACACACATCTGTTATACAAAAAGCTGTTAAAATAAATATATTGGAGTTAAAGTTTTGAGTGAAACAAAACAAAGTTTACAATTGTTGTACTATGAGCTTCCGGTATAAAAAAAAATAGTTTAAAAATAACTATTGGACTGTAAGTCTTTCTTTTTGTGCCTGGTTAGCAAAGCTTTATTCTTCCTCTTGCGTTTACCTTGAAGTCGTTGAGTGGGTTATCCCGGCTGAACTAGGCAGTATTTGTTGAGTAAACACTGTAAAGTCTGGCGTACTTCCTGTCACAAAACCTGGTGGGTTCAACAAAAACTTACCTACCACTAAAGTAAAATAAACACTTGTGTTGAAATGTGCGAGAATTGAGATATGGCTGAATTTACTTTGCACCCATTGCAACAAGGGGAGATAATTCTTGTAGGAAAGTAAAGTAAGAGTGACTTTTTTAGTTTTATTTTTATCTTACAATAATTTAAAATGTTAAAAAGAAAGGTATAAAAACACAACACAACGAGCAATTTAATTTATGCTGCGAGAACACCAGACACAAGGGCCGACCACGAAAAAGATGGATTGATGGAATATTAGAAACACTAGGAAACATAACAACAGGGAAAGCAAACAAAAGAGCAAAAGGTCAACGAGGAAGGAAAGAAGATGAAATAATCATTTAAAATTGTTTTTATTGTTAGCGCGCGAGCACACACACACACGCATACAAAACACGATAAGTGGAAAGAAACTTTAGAAAGCAAGAGGACGAAAAAGGAAGGGACAAAACAGACAACTTACTATTTCTTAAAAAGATTGTATTGAAATTGTTTATATATATTAGTTTTTAATTATACATTACTTTTATTTATCTCTTGTATGCTGTTTATTCCTAAAGCAAAGGTAGTCCCATAGCAATTGTGTAATGAAGTGTTAGTAACATCGAGTCCCAGTAACATCGGGTGGTGTGTCCAGTTCCTATCCTCGCTGCCTTTTCCTCCCCAGAGAGTGTCTCTGCTAGCCTTTTATACGTGAATCGGTAGACCCACCAGTACCGTTTAAATCGGAACAAAAATATTTCCTAACCCCGAACCTTTAAGTTCTCAGGCGAACACACTAACCCCAATGCCACTAGGATATCTGTTTTCTACTTGTGTGTGTATATACATATACTATTTGTAGAGGCATGGCTGGACCAATAAAGGCGGGAGGTGAGGTATGTCCTTAACTCGAGGATCTTGCAGACGTTGTTTCAGTAGTTCCCTTTGAAGCAGCACGAAGGGGAAACAATGTCTTAAATTCGTTTATTGGTTTCAAAGGCGCGAAACGGAATCCAAATGTAGCGCGGAACTGCTTCCGTCACCTAAACAGCTTTGCCCAGTGCACATTTCCACGTTTTTTAAAGGTGGGTACCTGCAAAAAGACATCAAGAGAGTCTCGCTTCTTTTAATAGTCACAAACTTGCACACCACACACATTCACTCCACACACGAATATATATATATATATATATATATATATATATATATATATATATGTATGTATATATATATATATATAATATATATATATGCTGCACATACAAATACGGTTAAATTTGTTAAATGTTTACTAGACTGCTATCATCCCATTCAAAAGAACCGAGAAAACCTTTGCTTGTTTCTGAAGCGCTTGTGTACTTATATCTTGGGACCATTACAATCTCTAAAAGTTTATCAGAGAGCATACCAGCTGAAAAAAATGCATGATTAAACTTCGCCATATATTTCAATATAAATCATCGCCATCATCATCATATCGCGTGTACTTTGCAGAACGTTGTACCACAAGTCTGGCTTGCTGCCGGAGCTACAGAGTTAAGTGATCTGTGCATATCGTGAGTTGTGCGTTTCATCCGTTTTCATTGTTTCGATATTCCGTTGCTTACGATGATGATGATATCGTATGACGAGGAAGAGATGGCTGTGTTCACTTGCAGTTTCGCCTTATGTCTTTTGGCTTGTGCTGAGACTGCTATGATGGGGACTGCAGCTACCATTCTTTGTTTAGGAGATGGGATGTTAATTCGGATGATTCCACTGGCACGGGCGGTTGAACAATTGTGGATTTTAATTCGTTTGTAGTGATACCTTCCATAACCATAACGTTGCATCACAGCCCGTCTAAAAGAATCGATCTCGAGCCAGATCTACTATCCCCTCAGTTGTCCTGTTCAAGGCCTCCTTGATGTCTTGAAACCATCTTATTCTTAGTCTGCCACTGATGCGTCGTCCAGGAACCATGCCTTCCATTCATTCTAGCCCGCTATGTCTTATGACGTGGCCATACTATTTTCAAGTCCTCTTTGACCATATATATATATATATATATATATATATATATATATATATATATATATATGCGTGAGCGCGAAGCGTCTATGGATAATTATAATGGCGAGTAGAGAGGAAAGTAAAATCGTTATTAGTGATTGATTTTTATGTTGTCTCAAATTGTTCACGTTTGTGGCCCTTCCCGCCAACACACATAAAGGCTACCTCGTTATACACACACGAACACACAGAGAAGCCCACACAATCTATAAGCATTTCAGTAGTGGTTATACCCCCTGCATTAAAATAGTATTACTAAGTGGATATAACCACTATTGAAGTGTGTATAGATTATATGGAGCCTTTCTCTGTATATATACATATACTTAGTGCATTCAGAAAGCAATGCAACACATCGGTTTTCTCGAGAACCGCTAATTAAAAATATATGAATTTTTTTACACAGTATTTGTGGATATGTCATGTAAACATCGGTATCATTCAAGATAATCCGCATCAACTTGTACATCTGTACGCCAGCGCGCAACAAGTGCATGTATTCCTAGCCTGTACCAGTCTTTGCCTTGATCGCGTAGCCATTTCTTCAATGCATAAATCACTCCTTCATAACTCAATGTCCCAAAAGACAGTGACCATGACCTTTCTAGCTGAAGGAGATGTCTGGAATTTCTTTCTTCGTGATGAGTACTGATGATGCTATTCCATTGGCTGTCTTGTTGTCTCAGGTTCAAAATTGATGTGTCCAGGTTTCATCACCTGTAACAATCTTAGCCAAAAAGTTCTTTCCGTCAACATTGAAACGCTCCAACAGTTCAGAAGAAATTACTTTTCTTGACTCATTTGTGCGATTTCTTGGAACCCATCTTACACAAACCTTAGAGAATCCGAGAGTTTTTAATAATTGTATTTGCACTACCAATGCTGACTGACAACTTTAAGGCCAATAAGGCCAGTTGTTGAATAGTGATGCGCCTGTCAGCAAGAATAATGCCCTCAGCGCATTTCAACATTTCTGCATTGGTGGCTGTGACCGACCGTCCATAGCGCGACCGACCAAGAAGCTCTTCTTTATCCCCGCTCTCTGATTTTTTTAATTATCTGACCCAGTGACTGACTGTGCTCCTGTCAACTGCAAAACTTCAATACACAGAAAATAGGCGCTTGTGAATGTTCACATCAGTTTCCTTCTCTAAAACGAGAAATTCCATCACAATTCGTTGCCTATAACACAAGCTGCTAACATGCTCCATTTCTATAGTTTAGTGCAGGCGTATTATTTAGCTGATTGCAGTGCAATTTGGTGCACACAATCGACACATGCAATATTTAAAGTGTACACAATTTCATGCTTCTATGTTTATTACTAGTTGAGAAAACCGATGTGGCGCATTACCTTTTGAACGCCCCTCGATATATATATATATATATATATTATATGAGTGTCGATGAGTACAGGTTTAATCTTTCTTCGGGCTGTCTATTGTTTATTGTTTGTTTCTGTTGTTGATTATTTGTGATTTTTTTTATTTCCGAGTGTTATAAATATACTTCTTCCCCTGACACGATTTGCTGATCTAGAGCCTCGGAAGTTTCCCTCCATAATAATATTTATCTATTATTATTTGTCTCATATATATATATATATATATATATATATATATATATATATATATATATATAAACGCTGCAGGGAGTGATGTATTACATCTTACTGTACTAGATGACCTCAATATTTGGAAGTGATTGATGATTGCTCTCCATGGATGTCATTAACCTTCCCTTCTCAGTGAGGAGCATAATACCCCCATTCCTTCGTCATCTGTCCGGGTTTACTAGAGAGCGCACGTTTGGACAGAACCCATGTTTACGATAGTCAAGCCAGCGCGATACCACTCTCCCGTTATACATCTTCATCATGATGTGTCATACCGGTTGGCGTAGGCGTCATATCCTTCGACTTTTCTGTCCTAAATGCATCGTATCAATTCTGTTGTTTGACCATTTTCCATGCCACGGCATCAAGCTATCTAATATCTTCTCTCTCTGTCTTCCACGATATCTCATTCCCTGAATTTTGCCAGCTGTAACCAAGTATTCCAGCTTTTCCCTTCGCATGATGAGTCTGAAAAATGTCGAATATTTCTTTCTGGGTTTTTTTTTTATTTTTTTATATTTTATTAAGAGCTCCATTTTTAAAATGTTGTTATGGTCTCTTTGAGAATTTTCTTGTTGGTCTTTTTTTTTTTAGCAGTGGTAAAACCGTTATACATACGTACTCTTAATGCCTATGTTTGTGCACCTGGCACACTCCATTTGGAGAACCACTGCTTTAGAGCCATTATCATTTTACATGCACGTGTCTGCACTTCCTTGTTACCTCACTTGTATTAATGCTCCAGTTACTTCTCATCTAATATAACAAAATACTCAGGACCACTTGAGCGGTTACTCGGAATGCATATTTTACTCTTATACCTTTTGTTGTGGTGTGTGCATACCGCGCAAGCTTTGAATGTTTTACATTAACTGCTCGGTAGCGAGTGCACGTTGCGTTTCTGAGCAGAGTGACAACAGAAGTTAAATATGATCGATAGCTTCTTAAATCATAGTCCCTGTCAATAACGATGATAGCCGGGATGTTTCTTTAACAGATGCGTCATTAGAACATGTAAATAGTTACAATGTTTAGTAGAACGGTTTAATTGTAAATAATATAACTTTTTAACTGTAAATAATAGAACTGTTTAACTGTAAATAATAAAACTGTTTAACTAAATAATGGAACCATTTAACTGTAAAGAAAAGAGGTGTTTAACTGTAAATAGTAGAAATTTTTAACTGTAAATAATAGAACTCTTTAACTGTAAATAATAGAACTCTTTAACTGTAAATAATAGAACTCTTTAACTGTAAATAATAGAACTCTTTAACTGTAAATAATAGAACTCTTTAACTGTAAATAATAGAACTCTTTAACTGTAAATAACAGAACTCTTTAACTGTAAATAATATAACTCTTTAACTGTAAATAATAGAACTCTTTAACTGTAAATAATAGTACTCTTTAACTGTAAATAATAGAACTCTTTAACTGTAAATAATAGTACTCTTTAACTGTAAATAATAGAACTCTTTAACTGTAAATAATAGTACTCTTTAACTGTAAATAATAGAACTCTTTAACTGTAAATAATAGAACTCTTTAACTGTAAATAATAGAACTCTTTAACTGTAAATAATAGAACTCTTTAACTGTAAATAATAGAACTCTTTAACTGTAAATAATAGAACTCTTTAACTTTAAATAATAGAACTCTTTAATTGTAAATAATAGAACTCTTTAACTGTAAATAATAGTACTCTTTAACTGTAAATAATAGAACTCTTTAACTGTAAATAATAGTACTCTTTAACTGTAAATAATAGAACTCTTTAACTGTAAATAATAGTACTCTTTAACTGTAAATAATAGAACGCTTTAACTGTAAATAATATAACTCTTTAACTGTAAATAATAGTACTCTTTAACTGTAAATAATAGTACTCTTTAACTGTAAATAATAGTACTCTTTAACTGTAAATAATAATACTCTTTAACTGCAAATAATAGTACTCTTTAACTGCAAATAATAGTACTCTTTAACTGCAAATAATAGTACTCTTTAACTGTAAATAATAGAACTCTCTAACTGTAAATAATAGTACTCTTTAACTGTAAATAATAGAACTCTTTAACTGTAAATAATAGAACTCTTTAACTGTAAATAATAGTACTCTTTAACTGTAAATAATAGTACTCTTTAACTGTAAATAATAAAACTCTTTAACTATGAATAATATAACTGTTTAACTATAAGTAATATAACTCTTTAACTGTAAATAATAGAACACTTTAACTATGAATAATATAACTGTTTAACTATAAGTAATAGAACTCTTTAACTGTGAATAATAAAACTGTTTAATAAATCTGTCTAACTGTAAGTAATAGAATTGTTTAACTGTATGTAAAAGAACTGTTTAGCTGTAAATAATAGAACTCTTTAACTGCAAATAATAGAAGTGTTTAACTGCAAATAATAGAACTCTTTAACTATGAATAATAGAACTGTTTAACTATAAGTAATATAATTCTTTTACTATAAGTACTATAACTCTTTAACTATGAATAATAAAACATATGCAGATTTGGTGTGGACTATGATAAAAGTAAGCTGGTTTGGCTTTGACAAATTGTCTAACAGAGGCTGACAGAATAGAATGTCAGGAACATTTGGAAACGGGACAGCAGGAAAGGGTAATCAACGAGCAAAAGAGCGTAAACTATCTTTCCTCTCGACGCTGAAAGGCTTCTTCTTCCTCTTCTTCGTCTTCAGCATTCAAGTCTTGTGATCATGGAAACTTTGACCTGTTTCATGATGGATGGGTAAGGACAACATCATGACACACGATGAGATGATCACATGGTCATTCCTCATATATGCGTGTGGGTTCTGATTTACCCCTGAACCTGCGCCATGGCTGACACACTGCCGTCTTCGCCAGGCTTTATCTAGATTTCAAGTAGAAGTTTCCCTTATCATATGGTGGATGCCGCACAGGGCTGTTGGGCCCACCGTGCTTTCCGTCTGGGTATTCTCCCATAGCCTTTATTTCTCGGTGACAACGGCTTGACAGCAGTGGTTCGTTTTCCGGGGTGTCCTTCCCTGTGGATAAAGCTTTTGGATGCGGCTCTTACTCGCATGACCTGTCCAGTCGTTGGGCATATGGAGCATTTTTTTAGTTGACGCAACAATTCCACCTGTTGCCCCCCACCCGTCCTGGTAGATGAGGCCTTCCATCTGGTCTTTGGTTCATAAGGTCAGATCTGCAGTCCCATTTCCATGATGAAGCCGAAAGTTCTCTCCAGGGCGTGACTGCTGCCCCATGGACTGGAAGGCACATTCAAATTAAGAAGAAAGAAAAAGCGAGCAACAGTTACATTATAGAGAACGAGCTACATGAACAAGTGTTCGCAGTTCATTCCTAGGCGGACACTGTGCAGTTCAGAGCTGGGAAAGATAACATTATCAAGGGAGAAAACTCTCGCGGCCTCCAACCTATTGGCATTTATAATTATTTAAAACACATCATACCACATTTACAACCACTGATTTTACTAATAAAACAGAAGTTATGTAAGTCTCAAAATGCAAGATTTCATCACAGTACCACACACACACACACGCTGCGCACACACAATATCGCCCAATCATAGTACCATATTGTCTACTTCACAATCATAGCGCCACGTCGCCTTCTTTATTTATTATTGTAGCACCACATCGCCCCATTTGTCTACAAATTATAGTACCACATCACCCGTTGTATCTATATAATATAAAGTTCAGACAAGTGGGTTGTTTTACATATCTGGGTGCAGCCTTAATATCAGATGGAGAATGTCTTTCTGTAGAAATAAAAAATCGTACAGGACAAGAATATATGATAAATAATATATAAATATGTTATACATCGAGTCATTATATTTGAAAGTTAGAAGGGGTCTTAAGTGCCATATCGAACCAATTCTGCTTTACGATTGCGAATCATGGACAGTAAACAAATTGATAAATCGCCGAATGAATAAATTGTATTTTTTTTTTTTTTTGTTTTGGTGAGGTGAAAGGAAAGGGGTGGGTGGGAAAGGAGAATGTTAAAAATAACGTGGACGGCCACACACAAAAAATGAAGTGAGGAGGTACTAACATAGGATAACAAGCAACAAATATGGACTAGATAAGAAAGCGGCTGGATGGTTTGATGGCGTAGAACAGGAGAAGATCACTGTTGCACAGCCCACAAGACCGAGAGTTATGGAAGAACATGATATCCAACGCTTTTTAGCATGGACTATAAATGAATAAATTGTACTTGCCAGTTAGCCTCTGAAGGTTACTGTTTCAATTTTTACCTACTGCTTTTTTATATTCTATTTATTGTATTTTACTGTATTTATTTGTTTGTATTTTCCCAAGTAATAGACCAGGTGCATGCGTACTTAACCTGTTTACTGCCATTTCTCTCTTACCTCCTGGCTAAACTTAAAACAAAAATATTCCAGCCACAGTTGCCAGACATTTTTCAAAGTTATTCTTTCTTTAAGTTTAGTCGTGAAATTAATAGACAGGCCAGAAATGTTTTCACAAAATAAATGAGCAAGGGAAAGAAGGGGTGATGGAAGAGTTATGCAGAAGAGATTTGAATTGATATAGACAAGGAATGACACTCGTCTGTAGCAAAGTGAGGCGCTGTATGACTTTATTTTCTTACAGGGTTTGGGGTATAGGGTGGTGTGTGAAGAGTTAAAAAACGGCAGCCTTGTTTTGAAATGGTATATATTTGGTGTTATGAGTTAATTGTAGATAAAGTGAACGAGATTGTACAATAATTGAAAATAAAGTAGATGCTTGTGTTTTATAATAAATGGAGGTAAAGTGAGAAAGTAGTTTTATAATGAGTGGGCCGTGTGGTGCTATGATTTTAAAGTAGAGAATGTGGTGCTCAAATTGTTGATAAAACTAGACAATTGGGTAATCTGATTGCAGATAAAGTAGGCTATGTGGTGCTATGATTGTAGATAAAGTGGGCGAAGTGGTACTCTGATTGTAGATAAAGTAGGCGAAGTGGTACTCTGATTGTAGATAAAGTAGGCTATGTGGTGCTATGATTGTAGATAAAGTAGGCGAAGTGGTACTCTGATTGTAGATAAAGTAGGCGAAGTGGTACTCTGATTGTAGATAAAGTGGGCGAAGTGGTACTCTGATTGTAGATAAAGTAGGTGAAGTGGTACTCAGATTGTAGATAAAATAGGCTATGTGGTGCTATGATTGTAGATAAAGTAGGCTATGTGGTGCTATGATTGTAGATAAAGTAGGCTATGTGGTGCTATTATTGTAGATAAAGTGGGCGAAGTGGTACTCTGATTGTAGATAAAGTAGGCTATGTGGTGCTATGATTGTAGATAAAGTGGTCGATGTTGGTTAATAAAACATTTATCCGCCACGGCTTCTCGCATGATATGGACAAGCTCAGACGAAAATCTTGTGATGAAACATTGCAAGTCATCCACATCATTACTATACATCAGCTATACCATCCCAATCATCAGCAGAACAAATCTATTGTAAATGATAGAAAACTGGATAGTCAGAAGAAGAAGAAAAAAAACCTGACTTTAATGTCACAATGAGCGAGCAGATGTTGCCAGTAACCACCCAGACAGCTGCCCTGATTAAAAGATAAAGGGATCGTGGTTAATAAGCTCAATAATAAAAAAAAGATCATGCGTGCCGGCAGGGCGTCTCTGTAGATAAACAATGCCAATGGTTATTCTCAGTCTGGTGTGACACTGGCTTTACAAGCACGTTGGCCTATGTTGAAGTTTCTAATGAAGGTGACTGTTTCTGCTATTTAGTTTTTGTATTTAAAAAAGTTAACTCACAAAGATCAAGATTGGTTCCTGCGAATCCAGTTGAATCAGGAGAAAAATATAGTTCCAGAGTAAATAAACGAACGAGGAAATTCTCAAAAAGGACATCACAAGAAGAGAGGTCCCCAAAAAAAAAAAATATTAGAAAGAAATAATAGACGTTTTCGTTCACATAATGAAAAGAGGAAGTTTGGAATACTTGGTTAGAACTGACAAAATATAGGGACAGAGATCGCGAACGACAGAGAAGACACTAGATAGTTTGTTGTCGCGGCATGGAAAACAATCAACAACAGAATTGTTACAGTGCATCGTGGACTGAATTGTGGTAGAACATGGTCGCCTACACCAACCGATGTGGCACATGATGATGAAGAGTAAATAAATATTTACAACAAAGATAAATGGAAGTTAACATCCGGTTGAAATATTTCAAATTAAAATGTACAGCTCTTTCCTTTGATACTTTTGTTCTCTTACTTATTTGCTCATGTCAGAAATGTGATGTTTGGTATATGTATTCAAAATTGATTAGTGGAACTATGTTAATTGTAATAATATTTGTGGTCAAAATGTAATACTTGACACAAGAAACTGTCACGTTTGTCGACTTTTGAAATATTATTTCCTATAAACATTGATCGGGAGCCGCGATAGCTCAGTGGTTAGTGAACTGGACTACAAGGACAAGGGGTAGGGTTCACCCAGCCCTAAATGGGTACCGGATTTTTTTTCTGGGAAAGTAAAGCAGCACGGGCGTAATACCGACCACATTACCCCAAAAATCATGTGCTGAAGGTCTGTAAAATATAGGGTCACTAACACCATATTTCCCTATACGCCACTTGGCGTGACGGGGGTACTTCACTTTTTTTTTACTTAAACATTAATCGATTAAAAGGAAACACTCTCATAAAATCATCATAAAGTACCGTGCCTGCTGGCGTAGGTGATCATGTCTCTCCACAACTCTCGATCTCGACAGTTATTTTTAATTTCTGTTGTTGACCTTCTACCAAGCCATTCTCTTAAGCTGTCTGGTATCTATTCTCTTTGCTTCCCTCTATCCAATCGTCCCTCAATTTTCCCAATTGTCACAATATATTCCAGCTGTTCCCTTCTCATTACATGGCTAAAAAATTATGATTGTTTTATTCCTAATATTGGATATTAATTGTCTAACTGCTGATGATACTGTATTACTAGCAGAAGATTCTAGAGATCTACAACAATTACTTAATGAAATAAACATGGCAAGCAAAAAATATGGATTAGATATGAATATCAAAAAGACTAAAACTATGATCATAAGGAAAGAAAATTCTTAAGACCTACAAATAAATATCAAAGTTGAAGGAATACATCTGGAGACAGTTCAGAGTTACAACTACCTTGGACATACTATAACCAGTGATGGAAAATGTAAAACTGAAATAAACAAAAGAAAAGGTATGACAAACAGTAATTTTAATGCCATGAAAAGTATACTAACATGACAACCAATAACACCAGAGCTAAAACTAAGAATGGCAGAATGTTACATCTTCTCAATATTCCTGTGTTGTGCAGAAACATGGGTATTAGACAAGAAAACATAACAGAAAATTGAAACCTTTGAAATGTGGATTAATAGAATAGGTAGAATTGGATGGAAAGAAAAGAAAACAAATGATGAAGTTTTAAAACAACTAAAAATGAGAAGAGAACTACCCAACACAATTAGAACAAGACAAATGAGATTTTGGGGCATGTTAAAAGACACAACAGCCTACTAAAAGTAATATTGCAAGGGAAAATTCAAGGTAAAAGAGGAAGTGGCAGACCAAGACTAACATGGACGAGTAACATCAAAGATGGACAAGTCAACCTTTGACAATCTGCACCATCAAAGCAAGAGACAGAGCGGAATGACGCTCCATGGTAGCCAGCCTCCGATGCGGAAACGACACTCAATGATGATGATGAACTCACTTTTTGCTTTGGTCTCTTTTAGAACGTTTTCATTACTCTCCATAGCTGTCCATGTTATTCCTAATATTCTTCTGTAAAATCACATTTATATAGCCTCCAGTGATTTTCTTGTCTGTTGTCCACGATTCACATCCATATGTTATGACTGGCTCTACATAACATTTAAGAACTCTTTTTCTTGTTTCTATTGTCAAAATTTGATTGCACAGTATCTTCCTAATTTTTTTGAAACTCTGCTTTTGGCTGAGCCATTCTATATCTCACCTCTGTTGTACATCTACCATCTGAGGTTAACAATATTCTCAGATATTTAAATTCATTTACATGTTTTAATATTGTTCCACTTGTCTTTATTATGCACTGCGGTGATGTCTTTTTCTTTATTGTTTCAATAATCATCTCTGTACAACATGGTAATCTGCAGGTTCTTTTTTCCTTTAAATTCCTTATGAAGCATCGGTTTTCTTCTTACTCATATTTTGTGCCTGACTGGTAACATTGGATTATTGCCTTTATTTGACATGTTAATGTTTGTACAGTTTTTGCCACATTTTTTACAATGTAAAGTTGCCGACCCCATTCCATCCATTCGTTATCGTCCTCTACATCGTGCCTGATAAGGTAAGCATATAGCGTAGCTATTCTTAAGTTACTCCCATTTGAGGTCCTGGCAACGCGCGGTCCTTCAGCGTTATATTGAATTACTTATTTTATTTTTTCTCGGTTGAACTACTTTTTCCTACTTGCCCGGTTCCCTTATTTCCACCCCTGGTACTTGCCCGGTTCCTTAATTCTTCCTCTGGTACTTGCTTGTTTCATTAATTAAAGTTAATTCCTTCTCTGGTACTTGCTTGTTTCATTAATTAAAGTTAATTCTTCCCCTGGTACTTTTTTTTTTGTTTGTTTTATTAATTAAAGTTAAAACTTCCCCTGGTACTTGCCCGGTACCTTAATTCCTCCCCTGATGCTTGCCCGGTACCGTCATTTCTCCCCTGATGCTTGCCCGGTACCGTCATTTCTCCCCTGATGCTTGCCCGGTACCGTCATTCCTCCCCTGATGCTTGCCCGGTACCGTCATTTCTCCCCTGATGCTTGCCCGGTACCGTCATTTCTCCCCTGATGCTTGCCCGGTACCGTCATTCCTCCCCTGATACTTGCCCGGTACCGTCATTTCTCCCCTGATACTTGCCCGGTACCGTCATTTCTCCCCAGATACTTGCCCGGTACCATCATTTCTCCCCTGATGCTTGCCCGTTTTATTATTTCCTCCCTGATACTTGCCCGGTACCGTCATTTCTCCCCTGATGCTTGCCCGTTTTATTATTTCCTCCCCTGATACTTGCCCGGTACCGTCATTTCTCCCCTGATGCTTGCCCGGTACCGTCATTTCTCC
Source organism: Megaustenia siamemsis (assembly GCA_032433765.1). Lineage (NCBI taxonomy): Eukaryota > Metazoa > Mollusca > Gastropoda > Stylommatophora > Ariophantidae > Megaustenia > Megaustenia siamemsis. The sequence continues at coordinate 48,811,981 of JAVIAB010000156.1, forward strand.
CCTGATACTTGCCCGGTACCGTCATTTCTCCCCTGATGCTTGCCCGTTCTATTATTTCCTCCCCTGATACTTACCCCGGTTCCTCTCTCTCTCTCCCCCCCCACCTTTACTTGCCCGTTCTATTATTTCCTCCCCTGATACTTGCCCCGGTTCCACACACCCCCCCCCCCCACTTGCTCAGTTCTTTATTTCCTCCCCTGATACTTGCCCCGGTTCCACACCCCCCCCCCCACTTGCTCAGTTCTTTATTTCCTCCCCTGATACTTGCCCCGGTTCCACACACCACCCCCCCCCCCCTTTACTTGCTCGGTTCTTTATTTCCTCCCCTGATACTTGCCCCGGTTCCTCCCCCCCCCCCCTCCCACCTTTACTTGCTCAGTTCTTTATTTCCTCCCCTGATACTTGCCCCGGTTCCTCCCCCCCCCTCCCACCTTTACTTGCTCAGTTCTTTATTTCCTCCCCTGATACTTGCCCCGGTTCCTCACCCCCCCCCCCCCTGCTCAGTTCTTTATTTCCTCCCCTAAACAAACTGTTTTGGGCGCCAACATGATTGTTCCCCATTCTTCCCCGCTGTGTGCCACTTTTTGGGTTTGTTCCAATGTTTTCTCTATACATTTTTTGACATAAGCAATCGCTTTTCTCCTTTGTGTGCATCTTCCTATTCTTATATATTTGCAGTAAGATTCCTTTGTTCTAGGTGTGCGGTTGGTTGTTGCGTGTTTGTATCACGCACACAACAGGCGGTCAAGGGTAGAAACTTCTGTCAACCGTTCTTTCTTGTTGCTGTTCCATAACATTTTTTTTAGTCGCCTCACAAGACAATATTCTTGATTTTTTTCTCGTCTTCTTCTTCTTCTTTCCTTCCTCATTTGCCTTTCAGCGTCGAGGGGAGATATAATTAGCTGTCTTTTGCTCTTCTATTCGCTTCTGCTGCTGTTATGTTTCCTAGTGCTTCTAATATTTCATCGATCCATCTTTTTGGTGGTCAACAATTTTTTTTAATAGTACAAATCTGGCGACAATAGAGACCTTATTAATTTATCATAAACGTCACAACACGCGCACATGGTGGCTTCAGTACGCGTGAGGCCAACTTTTCACGTAGATAGATAGCAGGACATTCATGGTGACACAGTACACAGACCACCATCGGTTTAGAGTAAAACTGCAGACAGGAGAATGAATGAACAAATCGTGAGCATATTCCGGAACGGGATCACGAGCCATCTGATGTACAATCAAATGTTAAAAACGTAATTTTGTTTTTCTTCATCTTAATTTATTTATCTATCTCCATCTTCTGTTATTTCTCTGAGCATAAAAAAATTTATCCCTTACCGACCTGCTAAGTCAGACGTAAGTTAAGGGCCTAACTTAAAAACACACGTTAGGGTTTAGCCCGGCTGATGTTTCCCCATCGTGTTTCATCGCCAAGGTCTCACATGCGATCTTATACGGTCTAACTATATCTTCATCCCAACGTTGTGCTACCAATGCCAGTCCTGGACTCTAGATGCTAGAACAATAAGAAAAATAACCCCTACTGAGATTAAATGTGTCAGACGAATGACAGGAAGCAGTCTGTGAGATAAGATCAGAAATGAATAACTGAGAAAAAAGCTAGGAATAGTCCCCGCCATAGAATATACAAAGAAACAACAGATACAATAGGCTAAATACAAAAATACAAATTTTCAACTCCAATGTTAAGTCGGTTCTATTATATGGCTGTGAAACATGGAGAATAACAAAATTGACAATCACGAAGGTACAGACTTTCATTAATGGATGCTTGCGCAGAATAAAGGGATGGAAATGGCAGGACAAAGTCACAAACGTGGAATTATGGAAATGTACCGGTCAAATACCAGTGGATAAAGAAATACAGCGAAGACGATGGCGATGGATAGGACACACACTACTGAAACCAACTGAGAGTATTACACAACAGGCCCTTTTTTGGAATCCCCAGGGGAAAAGACAAAGAGGAAGACCAAGGAATTCTTGGAGAAGACAGATTGAAGCAGAGATGAAGATGATGGGGAAGACATGGAATGATCTTAAAAGAATTGCAAAAAACAGAACGACTTGGAAAGTGTTTGTTGAAGACCTATGCTCCACTGGGAGCTAAAAGGTAGAAGAGAAAAGAGAGAACAGATACAATGGTTTGGCCACCTGACACGGCAGAAAGATCAAAACACAACACAACGAACCCTCAATAAACGTTGCGAGAATACCAGACCCAAGGGCCGACCACCAAAAGATGAATCGACGTAATACTAGAAGCACTAGAAAACATAGCAGCAAAGGCAAACAGAAGAGCAGAAGACCGCATATTATATCTCCCCTCGACGCTGAAAGGCAAATGAGGAAGGAAAGAAGAAGAAGAATTCATTTATGGAAAAAGAGAAGGAAGACAGCGCTTATTGACTTATTGAATTGTTTTCCTATTTAAAAAAAACAAACAAAAAACTCCATTAATTTATCTAACTTTTAACAATTACTTTAAAAAAAATAATTTGCTATTGCAGTTTATGCATTAGAGTCTCAATTGCTTGCTTTTATGTAGTTGAATTAAAAAAAAAAATTAATTGCAAATAATCATCATCGAGTGCCGTCTCCGCAACAAAGGTTGGCTACCATGGAGCGCCATTTTGCTCTGTCTCTTGCTTTGATGGTGCTGGTTGTCATAGACTGACTTGTCCATCTTTTGATGTTACTCGTCCATGTTAGTCTTGGTCTGCCCGTCTCTTTTACCTTGTGTTTTCCCCTCCAGGATTACTTTTAGTAGGCTGTTGTGTCTTTTAACATGGCCCAAAAATCACATTTCCTTGTTTGAATTGTGTTTAGTAGTTCTCTTTTCATTTTTAGTTGTTTTAAGACGTCGTCATTTGTTTTCATTTCCTTCCATCCAATTCTATCTATTCTTCTATAAATCCACATTTCAAAGGCTTCAATTCTCTGTTCTGTTTTTTTGTCCAATGTCCATGTTTCTGCACCATATATGAATATTGAGAAGATGTAACATTTTGCTATTCTTAGTTTTAGCCCTGGTGTTATTTATTTTGATGTTAGTATGTTCTTCATGATAAAGGGATGGAAATGGCAGGACAAAGTCACTAACGTGGAATTATGGAAATGTACCGGTCAAATACCAGTGGATAAAGAGATACAGCGAAGACGATGGCGATGGATAGGACACACACTACGGAAACCAACTGAGAGTATTACACAACAGGCCCTTTTTTGGAATCCCCAGGGGAAAAGACAAAGAGGAAGACCAAGGAATTCTTGGAGAAGACAGATAGAAGCAGAGATGAAGATGATGGGGAAGACATGGAATGATCTTAAAAGAATGGCAAAAACAGAACGACTTGGAAAGTGTTTGTTGAAGACCTATGCTCCACCAGGAGCTAAAAGGTAAAAGAAGATGTTCTTCATGACATTAAAATTACTTTTTGCCATTCCTATTCTTTTGTTTATTTCAGTTGTACATTTTCCATCACTGGTTATAGTATGTCCAAGGTAGTTGTAGTTCTGAACTGTCTCCAGGTCTATTCCTTCAATTTTGATATCCACTTGTGGGTTTTGAGTATTTCCTTTGTTTATGATCATAGTTTTAGTCTTTTTGATATTCATATCTAGTCCATATTTTTTGCTTATCGTGTTTATTTCATTAAGTAATTGTTATAATTGTTGTAATTGTGTAGATCTTTAGGATTTTCTGCTAGTAGTACAGTATCATCAGCATATCTTAGAATTGAAAATTATATTGTTTGTAATATTTCTTTATCTTCTCTGCCTTCCTTTTCCTTTCCGTCAACCTTCAGCTATATATTTAGTTTATTCCTTATAAGCATTTTCCTTTAAAATCTTTCTTGTAAAAAAAAAAAAATTCCACTTTTCAGCTAATTCCGTACACCAAACATTATTATATATAATTAATTAACTATATTGTTTTCCCGTGTATTTTTGCAGGAAAGGGCGTAGGAAAGACAAAGACTCGCCCACTCCGACTGAAGAACAGAAGGAATATCTAGAGGACCCCAATATCAGGAATAGAATATCTGATGCTGACTTCTTTAAACTGGTGGCATTACCTCCCATGATGGAGCTCAATGAGTGGCTAGCCACCAACAGTGAGTTCTTGTTGTTGTATTATCATCATCTGAAGTCCCTGTAACAAAATAGTTGTTGATTTAATCTTGTCAAATAGGGATCCTTCGTTTATGTCAAACTAAACCGTGCATGGTGAAATGGGATATATTTTATGTAAAGGTGAGCATGATAATTGTTGTTAGTCACATACCTTTGGCAGTCTTTGGAGCACTCTTGATGGCATCACAATTAAAAGTTTATTTCTGTGATAAAGACTCATCCTGTCCAGTCTCTGGTTTTGTCTTCAAATCTTTTCCCTCATCTGTCTTGTCTTTGTTTGCCAAGAAGGGTCTCAGCAAGGCCTGTAGACCTTGTAACACCGTCTGTACCATTACAATTTTCTTCTTCTATTGCTGACTTGTCAGTTTTTAATTCGACCTGTTGATCATTGGATTTTGTTGCCCACTTCCTCATTGATGATATAATCTATGTAAGATATGCAAAGGATTTTTCTATACCATCTTATTTCCTGTTTTCTTCTTTCAAGACTAACAGTGAGTGTCACAGGTATACAGAAATATAGATACTATTGCTGTTCATAATAATCTTTGTTCTTAAAAAATACGAGTTAAAAAATATAATAAATGAAGTTAGTTATAGTGTAATAAATGAAAGTTAGACAAATAAGATATGTTGAACACACACAGAGTTATGATATTGTGCTGCTAATGAATAATAGATGTTAAGGTTGAAGACAAATGTGTCACTGGATGACCACACTTTATATGTCAGAGTAACATCAAGGGAATTTAGATATGAAACAATAACAGTTTTTATACTTACAATGTGAGAGGATGGCAGCTCTATAGCTGTGAGATTAACATCAAGAGATGAAACCATAACAAATTTTTACAGTGTATCAAGAATGTGGGAGGATGGCAGCACTATAGCTGTGAGATTAACATCAAGAGATGAAATCATAGCAAATTGTTATAGTGTACTAAGAATGTGGTTGGATGGCAGCACTATAGCTGTGAGATTAACATCAAGAGATGAAACAATAACAAATTGTTATAGTGTACTAACAATGTGGGAGGGTGGCAGCACTATAGCTGTCAGATTAACATCAAGAGATGAAACCATAACAAATTGTTACAGTGTATCAACAATGTGGGAGGGTGGCAGCACTATAGCTGTCAGATTAACATCAAGAGATGAAACAATAGCAAATTGTTACAGTGTATCAACAATGTGGGAGGATGGCAGCACTATAACTGTGAGATTAACATCAAGAGATGAAACCAAAACAAATTGTTATAGTGTACTAACAATGTGGGAGGATGGCAGCACTATAACTGTGAGATTAACATCAAGAGATGAAACAATAACAAATTGTTACAGTGTATCAACAATGTAGGAGGATGGCAGCACTATAGCTGTGAGATTAACATCAAGAGATGAAACAATAACAAATTGTTACAGTGTATCAACAATGTAGGAGGATGGCAGCACTATAACTGTGAGATTAACATCAAGAGATGAAACCATAACAACATGCTTGAATGTACTTGAAAAGTAAAAGCATTCCAACAATATAAATGTGATACTAACATCAAGAATGAGATAATAACAACTTGTAAAAATACGAGCAAGAAATGAGTTATATGGTGAAGGTGATTGATTGCAACAATTCTTTTATACAGAGACAGCACCTGACATGATGTTTTTATCTTCTATATGTTATTTGTGCCTGCACTTTAGCAAAAATATCAGATTAAAAAATATATTTATCTTACCCCAATATCTTACCCACCACTTTCTTTTAAGCCTGCATCTTTTTTTCTCAATTAAATTTGCACCAAGTCTGGAGTAAATTGAATTCCAAGTGGATTGTTATATTTGTAGCAGTAGAGAGCTCTCTACATAGCTTGCAGAAACATATTCATGAATTTTTGTCTAATTTGGCTGCATTTTTGTCAAATCATGTGAGTTAATTAGTAACCAGTACAAGGGGTTAACTCATTAGCTATTTGTGCCAAAAGTCTTTATTGCTGGTACTGCCAGCTGAAGAATGCATCATTTTAGCTGCATTTTGTTCTTCTTGTTTTCTTCCACCCCTTTTTCTTGTTTTCTTCCACCCCATTTTACTTTTCAACACCCAGGGTAAATTGAGTATTTGGGTCAATGTTTTGTGTGTCGCATTCTTGTTGTGATATCTGATGTTCCTTGATTCATTGTCTTCTAGATCTGTCTTCCCAATCTCCCATTGATTCTGTCTGTTTAAACTTTCAGGTATATGATAGCTGATTATGATTATGCTACGCTCTTTTTTTTTAGCTTTATAACTGTTCCTCCCAATCTCTTTTCCTTATGTTATCATTGATGATTCTCTCTCTTATTACCTAACCATGTTCAGTAATCCTCTTTGGCATCAATTAGTTTCATAATGAGCATAAATTAGCTACAGCTTTCAGTTTTATTCGTAATTACTTTAAAAGCAAATTGTAATGGACAGGAAGATCTGAGAAAAAGAACCATATGATTTTAATGGGAATCATCAGCAAAAACGATGAATGTAGAGATTAAATAATAACAATATATAAAAGAGACTAGAACAGCCATTATTAATGAAGAAGGAGTTCCAAAGAATATTCTAATAAAGAGATTAACTGAGATTGGAGGTTTCAACTTCATGACTGAAGGGATGGACTAATCAGACAATTTGTTCATGGCAATTTTTCTGAATTAGGTGTAACGTGACATTTGTGTCTGTGACAGTTTTGAATCTATGAATATACAATGACTGTATGGTATATGCAAAGAATGCCTGTGAATGCTATAAATGACCAAAGTCTATGAATTGTATGAGCCAAGGATATCTGTAAATTTTATGAATAAATAATGTATAAATGGTACTAGAAAAGAATATATGTGTATATTATGAATAAACAATGTATGGATGGTATGAGCCAAGAAAATATGTGAAAATTTAAAAAAAAAATAATTTTATGAATGGTATAGCCAAGAATATTTGTGAATAAACATTGTTTAAATTACCAAGAGGCTAACATTTTAGTAAATTTAATTCATAATCCAAAAGAATAGCTTGGCAGAAGGTCAACAACAGAAATGATAAATGTCAAGATTGAAAGTTGTGGAGAGACATAATCACCTACGCCAGCAGGCCAGGCACTTGATGATGAATTCATAATCAAATGTTTGTTCATAGCAAACAATCTTGTTAATTGTCATGAGCCACCATGTGAAGGTGAAGAATGTCAAGAAATAAAAAAAATAAAGTATTAACAAGCACCTTAACAAGTTATTTCCAATATAAAAACTATATCTCTCCAGGTTGTCTATACTAAGGGCCAAATTGTATTATTTTAGATTATTTTGTTTTTTTTATCTGATTTTGAGTTTTGATTTTCCATTACTCTTTCCTGTCCGTTCTAATGCAACAACAAACTTTGAGAAGTAAGGAAAAATATATTGGCTTTGTTTTCAAGATAAATGCTATCTTGGAAATGTCAGAAAAATTAGTTACCGCATGTTGTTTTCTGTTGTTAAATGATGAGCCCCGCTGTCTGCTTTCAGTGCCAAAATTATTCCCTAATGAAAGTTAACTTGACCATAGCTTATTTATTTCTATTTTGGTACAGTTAAAGAGGAAAGTGCATATTTGGTGAATACTTAATAACCTTAGAGGAATTTGACCTTATGATATTGAATATTTTATGTTAATGATGGCATATATAATACACATTTGTACTAGTTTTACATTGTTTTAAAACCATTTTTTTTAAATCACATTTGTGCTACTTCTACATTTTTTGCTTCTTTTACTATAACTTCTGTGTTGATCTTACATTTGTTGCCACTTCTGCTACACTGCATTTATGTTACTCTGATGAAGTGATTGTTAACTATCATATTTGTGCTATCTATCTATTGTCCTTTCTGGCTGAAGATGACACACAGGGCAGAAATTGAAGATTTACTTTGTCTGATGATCTTTATCAAGCGTCAGAGCTTGCACAGACCCACGTTGTATCTTGACACATGTCCCTGTTCTGGGCAAGCCGCCCAATCTCAGCAAGGAAGCTGATGCCTGCTGTTGTTGCCTCTCGCCTCAATTTTCTTTTTAGTGTTTCTCTAAATCAGCCTTTTTTCTGATACACTGATTCCCATTTGAAGGCTTGCTTTGAGATTCTTTTGTTGTCTCTTCTCATCACGTGGCTAACAAACGATAACCTTTTTCTCTTGATTATAGATATATCCATATTTTGGATGCTTTGTCATTTTTCTTATTTTCATATTTGTGCTAGTCTTACATTTTTTTCTGTTATTAATATTATGTTGCTTATTATGTTTACAGTTTTGCTGTTAATTTTGCCTGAACATTTTGATAGTCTTGCTTTGCTGTAGTTAATTCCACTGGCACACTGGCACATTTCTTCTTACATTTTACAGTTTAATGATACAACTACATTTGTGCTAAATTATTTTGTAAATGTTGCATTACGTTACTCATTTATAACTCTCACAAATATTTCTTTTGAATCAGTGGTTGCTGAGGATGCCATATTGTTTTATTGTTCTCTTTTTCAGCTACATCATTCTTCAACCATGTAAATTTAATCTATGGTGTGATATCAGAATACTGCACAGCTGAAACCTGTTCTTCTATGACTGCACCTGATAATGTGTAAGTACAATGGCAGTAGTGTGATAGTTACAGTTGTTAATCATGGACAGCAGATACAACATCATAGAGATCAGCTTGCAGGATTGTCCCACTCTATTAACAGCTAAGATATCAAAGAATAAATAGCACAAGAAACTTGCTTTGAGATTCTTTTGTTGTCTCTTCTCATCATGTGGCTTACAAACGATAACCATTTTCTCTTGATTATAGATATATCCATATTTTGGATGCTTTGTCATTTTTCTTATTTTCATATTTGTGCTAGTCTTACATTTTTTCTGTTAATAATATTATATTGCTTGATATGTTTACAGTTTTACTATTAATTTTGCCTGAACAATGTGTAAGTACAATGGCAGTAGTGTGATAGTTATAATTGTTAATCATGGACAGCAGATACAACATCAGAGAGATCAGCTTGCAGGAGAATGTCCCACTCTTTTAACAGCTAAGATATCAAAGAAGAAATAGCACAAGGAACAGTTTTAGTTTAGTTCAAGTATCCTTTCTTTTTCTGTGATCATGACTTATGCTGACTACGATTACAGATTCTCTAATGTTTCAGGGTTTCATTTACATGATAGACATTCTATTCCAAGATAGCTGGCATGGGCCATGTTTATCTCCTCAAGTCTGTGTACTTGGAGACAGTCTTGTGATTATGTGTTTTGCTGTCAGTTGAAGTATAACAGAAGACAAATACATTTTATTTGACAAATAGGGAAAGAAAGAGTTAGTTAACTTGCAGTTGCCATGACAGGGTCACAGGTCACTGTTGATCAAGACCTTGCTTCATTCCCAAGTTTGGCTACCTGGTAACACCTGTGTTAAACAGACTAACTAATGAGGTGTTAGTATAAAAGATCTAGAAATATAGTACCTCTAGAATGGTGTGATCGTGATCTTTTGATAGAAGACCTATTATTATAGTACCTCTAGAATGGTGAGATCTGTAGATAGAGGACCTATTATTATAGTACTTCTAGAATGGTGAGATCTGTAGATAGAGGACCTATTATTGTAGTAACTCTAGAATGGTGAGATCTGTAGATAGAAGACCTATTATTGTAATACCTCTAGAATGGTGAGATCTGTTGATAGAGGACCTATTATTATAGTACCTCTAGAATGGTGAGATCTGTAGATAGAGGACCTATTATTGTAGTAACTCTAGAATGGTGAGATCTGTAGATAGAGGACCTATTATTATAGTACCTCTAGAATAGTGAGATCTGTTGATAGAGGACCTATTAATGTAGTAACTCTAGAATGGTGAGATCTGTAGATAGAGGACCTATTATTGTAGTACCTCTAGAATGGCGAGATCTGTTGATAGAAGACCTATTATTGTAGTAACTCTAGAATGGTGTGATCTGTTGATAGAAGACCTATTATTGTAGTACCTCTAGTATGGTGTGATCTTTTGATAGAAGACCTATTATTATAGTACCTCTAGAATGGTGAGATCTGTAGATAGAGGACCTATTATTATAGTACCTCTAGAATGGTGAGATCTGTAGATAGAGGACCTATTATTGTAGTAACTCTAGAATGGTGAGATCTGTAGATAGAAGACCTATTATTGTAGTACCTCTAGAATGGTGAGATCTGTAGATAGAGAACCTATTATTGTAGTAACTCTAGAATGGTGAGATCTGTAGATAGAAGACCTATTATTATAGTACCTCTAGAATGGTGAGATCTGTTGATAGAAGACCTATTATTGTAGTAACTCTAGAATGGTGTGATCTGTTGATAGAAGACCTATTATTGTAGTACCTCTAGTATGGTGTGATCTGTTGATAGAAGACCTATTATTGTAGTACCTCTAGAATGGTGTGATCTGTTGATAGAAGACCTATTATTGTAGTAACTCTAGAATGGTGAGATCTGTAGATAGAGGACCTATTATTGTAGTACCTCTAGAATGGTGAGATCTGTTGATAGAGGACCTATTATTGTAGTACCTCTAGAATGGTGAGATCTGTTGATAGAGGACCTATTATTGTAGTACCTCTAGAATGGTGAGATCTGTTGATAGAAGTCCTATTATTGTAGTACCTCTAGAATGGTGTGATCTGTTGATAGAAGACCTATTATTGTAGTAACTCTAGAATGGTGAGATCTGTAGATAGAGGACCTATTATTGTAGTACCTCTAGAATGGTGAGATCTGTTGATAGAGGACCTATTATTGTAGTACTTCTAAAATGGTGAGATCTGTTGATAGAGGACCTATTATTGTAGTACCTCTAGAATGGTGAGATCTGTTGATAGAAGACCTATTATTGTAGGATCTCTAGGATGGTGCGATCTGTTGATAGAGGACCTATTATTGTAGTAACTCTAGAATGGTGTGATCTGTTGATATAGAAAATCTATTATTGTAGTACCTCTAGAATGGTGGGATCTGTTGATATAGAAATCTAGTATTGTAGTACCTCTAGGATGGTGCGATCTGTTGATATAGAAAATCTATTATTGTAGTACCTCTAGGATGGTGCGATCTGTGGATATAGAAAATCTATTATTGTAGTACCTCTAGGATGGTGCGATCTGTTGATATAGAATTCTAGTATTGTAGTACCTCTAGGATGGTGCGATCTGTTGATATAGAAAATCTATTATTGTAGTATCTCTAGGATGGTGTGACCTGTTGATATAGAAAATCTATTATTGTAGGATCTCTAGGATGGTGTGACCTGTTGATATAGAAAATCTATTATTGTAGTACCTCTAGGATGGTGTGATCTGTTGATATAGAAAATCTATTATTGTAGTACCTCTAGGATGGTGCGATCTGTTGATATAGAAAATCTATTATTCTAGTATCTCTAGGATGGTGCGATCTGTTGATATAGAAAATCTATTATTGTAGGATCTCTAGGATGGTGTGACCTGTTGATATAGAAAATCTATTATTGTAGTAGCAATAGGATGGTGTGATCTGTTGATATAGAAGATCTAGTATTGTATATAAATCTACCTCTAGAACACACATTCTCCAACTGAACCTGGGATATCTGGAAAACTATTGCAACCATCACATCAACTTCCCTAGTCTTGCTCTGATAGGCAGTGACTCATTGTGATGTTTAATCAGGATCATCATTTGGCATATACTCTGGAAGGGGAAAAAAAAGAAATGTTTGAAAACAAGTTTAGTCTTTTTTTGGTTCTGTAAATAGCTTTTTATTTCAAAATTAACATCTACTAAACCCACATTTATCAAACAGCTGATGTTAGGTTATTTACTCCTCTAGCTGCAGCTGTTTTGAATATTTGGAAAACAATTAATATTCATGAATATATTTTTTACACATTTAAAGACCACGAAGCCCTAAGAAGTTACAGGAATAGATCTGAAATTTAGGCCACATTGCAGACGTAAGCAGAAATAGTCTTTCTGTTTTATCTCACAAGCCTGCGTAATAAAATACATTATGACCTGAGGGGTAATATAAAAAAAAAATTTTTTTTTAAATATCTGGAGTCATAAATAAGGAAGTCGTATGTTGGAGGATTTCTTAAGATAAAAATATGTTGAAAAAGTTTAGTGAAAAGCAGCTTTCTTATAATTAAAAGTATGTAAAATATAGGTTCTTTAAAATAGCAAGGGGAAAAGAAGAAGACAAAGAGTGACATAGTAAAGAAGAGTTAATAATGGACTGAAGGTAAATATCTTCACATAGGGTGGGCTTGCCTGGCCGGCTTAAGACAAGTAGCAGTAGCAGTCTTTAATGATGGACTTGTGTACAAGAGGACATAGAGAAGACTGAGAGAAAATGTAGCTTTGAAATTCATGTAAAATGCTGCTATGAGAAGATTAATGTTTAAAATGCAGGACAAAATTAAGATTAATGTTAATAAAACGACAGCTAGACACAGATTAATGCTATATTAAGGCTTGCTGAAAATACATACCGTTTTTATTTTGGTAAGTACCTCTTTTATTTATTTAATTTCGGCCAAATCTACCTCATCAGTAGTTTGTAGCATCATGAGAAATTAATGAAATATATCTCCAAGCTTCAAATACTAAAAGGTTATATTTATGTTTTTATATTACATATCATATATTACATATAAGAATGTCAAAAATACCATGAACAGCTAAGAAGAGTAATGAAAACGTTCTGAAAAAGGCCAAGCTAAAAGAGAGCTAATTTCCAGTATTAGGAAGAAACAATCACCATTTTTTGGCAATATAATGAGAAGAGAACAGCTGGAATATATTGTAACAACAGGAAAAATTGAGGGACAAAGAGATAGAGGGAAGCAAAGATAAAAGATACCAGACAGCTTAACAGAATGGCTTGGCAGAAGATCAACAACAGAAATGATAAATAACTGACGAGATCGAAAGTTGTGGAGAGACATGATCACTTATGCCAGCAGGCCCAGTACTTGATGATGATTACATATGTATGAAGGGCTTTTTTAAAGTTTGGAACTCACTGCGGTAAACTTTCTGGACTTTAAGTCCCGACTACAAATTATAAATCTTGCAACTAATTGAAAACTAGAATAGTTGTAAAGTACCATTTCTTGTTATGGTTATTGATAATAGCAAGACAAATGTGACTACATCAGAGCTTCAGAGACTTGGTATGTTACTATTTTCTCTTTTTTTAAGGAATGAGACTCTGACAGGACTATGGTCAACTTTTAATTAAAAAAAAACACTGTCTATGTGTTTGTGTATCTGCATGCTTTTTTCTTTTTATAATGTGGGTATATAGATATATATCATCATCATCAAGTACTGGGCCTGCTAGTGTATCATGTCTCTCCACAATTTATGATCTCAACAATTATTTATCATTTCTGTTGTTGACCTTATGCCAAGTGATTCTGTTAAGCTGTCTGGCATTTTTTCTCTTTGCATTCCTCTATCCCCTCATCCCTCAAATTTTCCCAGTTGTTACAATATATTCCAGTTGTTCTCCTCTCATTACATGGCCAAAAAATGATAATTGTTTCTTCCTAATATTGGAAATTACCTCTCTTTTTGCTTTGGTTTCTTTCAGAACGTTTTCATTACTCTTCTTAGCTGTCCATGGTATTCTCAACATTCTTTATAGATATATATATATATATATATATATATATATATATATATATATATATATATATATATATATATATATATATATATATATATATATATATATATATATATATATATATATATATACACTATAAAAAGGAAAAAAAGATAGATAAAATATAGATTACCGAATAACAAAGCAAGCCCTTATGTGGGAAACAACAGGTAAGAGGAAAAGAGACCGACCCAGAGAGACACTGAGAAGAACACTGATCAGAGAGGCAAGAACAGCAGGAATCGGCTCCCTCGAGGTAGAGTTGCTTGCACAGAACAGAGACAAATGGCAAGATTTGATAAAATATCTTTAGAAGGATTGAAAACTGCTAGAATAAAAATGTAGATAAGAGAAAAAGTATCTGGGTCTATGCCCTATGGGCCGGCTACGGCTTGAAAGGTCAATAGATATATAGATAGTATATAGATGCTGTTTTTTGTTTTTATTTAATAGATGTGAAACTTCGCAATTTAATTCACAGGGCAAATTACTAAACAAACATCTCTGTAGATTACTTCAGTGACCATAACTTAACTTTTGTTACAGTCAATACTTCTGGTATGATGACAAAGGCAAGAAGACTAAGCATACGGCTCCACAGTATATTGATTATGTCATGTCACATATACAGAAAGTTATCAATGATGAGACAGTCTTCCCTACAAAATATGGTAAGACTTATTTTCAAAGTCTGTGTCTGTTTACAAGATATTTTAAACATTCACATAATGTTTCTTTCAGTCTTGACTACCATTTAAATGAGAACTTTCCTACACTGCAACAGTATTTTCATAAAACGTGGCTTCTTATGGAAACATTTTGAGCTAGAGAAGAAGGAGGAGGAGTATGGGTGATGAAGGAGATCCATATTTTTGAAGATAAACTTGTATATCAGTCAAAAATTCCTTACAAAGGCAAAAAATTTGTTACAGATACATTTTTGGTGTGTTAAAATTATTCTAATTTTATTATTGTTTATTAGCAAAATGTATTCATTAATATGTTTGTTATGGAAAATGGGTCCCTAGGTAATTCCCACTTTTAAAAGTAGGTATTCAAGGCCCACCTACTTTCAAGTACACCCATGCTTTTTTGTATAACTGCATACAGGTTATTTTTGTAGAATGTTTTATGGAACAGTTGTAGAATTATTTTTTGTTGTTGTTTAAATACATAGAAGGTACATACATGTTCTCTGTATTTTCCTTACAAACAGCTTTGTGTGAACTTCTGTCTATGAAGTGGAGTTGACATTGGCACATAAGGCAGAAATTCTAGACTCCACGTCTAATGATCTTTGCTATTATGCTTTAGACTTTGCACAGGACCTCAGTTGTATTTCACTCATGTGCCTGTTGTGAGCAGTGAGAGAGCTGATCACTATTGTTGTTGCTTCTCACCTCAGTTTTTATTTGAGTGTTTCTCTAAGTTTGCCTTTTTTTTTTCTTTCACTCTCTTCCTTTTATAAGTCAATTTTTTGTTTAGAAAATCATCATCATTGAGTGCTGTCTCCGCATCGAAGGTTGATCACCATGGAGCGCCATTCCACTCTGTCTCTTTCTTTGATGGTGCAGATTTTCATAGGTTGACTTGTCCATCTTTAGTTGTTACTCGTCCATGTTAGTCTTGGTCTGCCTCTGCCTCTTTTACCTTGTATTTTCCCTTCCAATATTATTTTTATTAGGCTCTTGTGTCTTTTAACATGGCCCAAAAATTTCATTTGTCTTGTTCTAATTGTGTTTAGTAGTTCTCTTTTCATTTTTAGTTGTTTTAAAACTTCATCGTTTGTTTTCTTTTCTTTCCATCCAATTCTACCTATTCTTCCATAAATCCACATTTCAAAGGCTTCAATTTTCTGTTCTGTTTTCTTGGCTAATGTCCATGTTTCTGCACCACACAGGAATATTGAGAAGATGTAACATTTTGCTATTCTTACTATTAGCCCTGGTGTTATTTGTTTTGATGTTAGTATATTTTTCATGGCATTAAAATTACTTTTTGCCATACTTATTCTTTAGGAAATACCTCACAAATTAAGGACATTTTTGATAGATTGAAATTATGAGATGGTGGACAAATAATTTTATAACAGTCGTATATTACATGTAGGGATTAGATAATGTAATTGCCAAACCAGATAGGAGCCAGTCAGCAAGTTTCCGGAGGATAAGGATTAACATCTTTGCTTGTGCAGAAAGTCATTAGCAAAACTATTAATTCTTGACTGTTCCCTAATGAACTTAAAGCTGCATGATATGTTCTCAGATAACTTATATTCCATGTTGTCTTCGTCATATTGCTTCTTGTCACAAGTTCTTTTTTTTTTGTTCATGGTGTTCCATTCAAAAACGGTAGCAATACTTAATGATGATGTGTTTCAAAGACAAATGCGATTTTTGGGCCATGTTAATAGACACAACAGCCTACTAAAAGTAATCCTGGAGAGGAAAATAGAAGGTAAAAGAGGCAAAGGCAGACCAAGACTAACATAGACGAGTAACATCAAAAGATGGACAAACCAGCCTATGACAACCTGCACCATCAAAGCAAGAGACAGAGCAGAATGGCGCTCCATGGTAGCCAACCTTCATTGCGGAGGTTTGCATTCAATAATGATGATATGTTTCAATCGAAATGCCTGTCTAGCTATATTGTTAGATTGTTTTCTAGGGTATTTCCAAATATATTTCTGTATTCAGACTTTAATCTCCGTCTCAGTTGGACATAATTTTCTTTAACACATTTTTTTTGGGGAACTGCGATAGCTCAGTGGTTAGTGAACTGGACTACCATGGACAAGGGGTAGGGTTTGATCCCAACCAACGGCTCCGGGTTCACCCAGCCTTAAATGGGTACCGGATTTTTTTCTGGGAAAGTAAAGCAGCACGGGCGTAATACTGACCACATTACCCCAAAAATCATGTGCTGAAGGTCTGTAAAATATAGGGTCACTAACACCATATTTCCCTATACGCCACTTGGCATGACGGGGTACTTTACTTATACTTACATCTTTTTTGGTTAATACCACTGAACATCTGATTAGAATACGCACTTCCTTCAGGATTGATTTGTGATATTGATTGCAATCTTGAGGGCAAGAGAAGCTTCAAACTGGAGCTTACTGTAATGGCAAAACTTACGATCTAGAAATACCTTAATTCAAAAGATGAAGAAAATATTATAAATAATAATGGTTGTTACATCATCATCAAGTAACCATTCCTATGGCATAGAAGATCATGCTTTTACACAGCTTTCTGTTACTGCACTGTTTATCAATTTTTCTGTTGGATATCTTCCTTGCCATTCTCCTAAGCTGCCTGGTATCATTTCTCCCTGTTTCCCCTCTATGTCTTCTTATCTCAGTTTTTATAGTTGTCACATGCATATTCTATGTGATTTCTTTCTCATTTCATGACCAATATGTGATATTGTTTTCTCATGATGTTAGTAATACCTGATATTCATTTTGCCTTTTCCTCTTTTAGAATATTCTCATTTTTATTTTTGGCTGTCTGTGACATTCTGTAAAATCACATTTCTGTGATCTCCAGATTATCTTATCTGGTTTCTGCCTGTTTATTACGCAGTCCCTTAAGCCAGAACTGGCTCTATGTATCCCTATATATACCTGTATATATAATATAACAAAACATACATCCACAAAGATTGTTATATTTAGATGTTTGTTTTCTGCTGGCACGAAACCCATAAATACATCCACAGTGATTGTAACATAATAATCTTAACTGACATGTTTGCCTTCTGCTTACAGGTAACCCATTCCCCCTGATCTGGAGACCACAGTCAAGCGAATTCACAAGTATCTTTTCCATGTGTTGGCCCACATTTATCATGCACACTACAAGCTGCTGCGACAGCTGGATCTCCATGCACATCTCAATACTCTCTTCACACACTTCATGGTGTTCACCTCCAAGTTTGACCTGGTCCAGGACAAGGAGTCTGACATTCTCCTGCTGCTATTTTCCCTCCTACTGAAGAACTTGGCAGACCCCAACCAGAACCCCACTCTCAGAGAAGGTCTTGGCATTGGCGATGGCATGCTAGGACCACCTCATGATAAACCTTCAGTCACAACAAATACAGGTGAATCTGCAACAGACCAGCAGCTAAGCAATGGTGGTGCCAGTCTCTCACTCCCTATATGTGATAAGGACTCTCCAATGAAACATAATGGACTTAAACAAACTTCACCCTCTTTCAATACTTCTCTACACTCTCAAACATCAATTCTAACTTCACAACCAGGGGAAGTAATAATGGAAAGAGATTCTTCCAGTTCATCACCAGAGTGGTTATCTAACCTTCAGGTCTCAGCTACCTGATGTTTCATCACGACTAATAAATACGCCAGACTTGATCTGTTAGCAACTTTAGAAAGAAACACAAGCTGTAGCATGCAGGACTGTGCATTTGGATCCAGATACAGTGTCTTTGCTTTTTAAATACAGACTAGAGAGGTCTTTCAGACTCTCAAAGAAAAAACATAATTACATCACAAGATGACTGAATATTTGTGCACAAATTTTCACTCATTGAAAGACTGCACAAGGGAGCTTCTAATATATAAATACTTGCACAAAAAGACGTTTTTATGAATTAAAAACAACAACCAACAGAATGCATTTTGCAGCCAGCACAAGAATTCAATTTCTTGTCACCTGATATGTCTTTTTGCTAGTAAGCCTAAGTTTTATAAACATGACCAACTAATGAGCTAGCAAGGTTTTGTTTGATTAGAATGGACTCATTTCAATGTCCAAACTTTGTTACGCTCTGTTGTTTAATGAAGTATATTTGGAGAGTACATTCTAGATGCATATTTTCGTGCATTTATATTTGGACTCAAGAGTTTTCATCAACTGTGTTTGTTGCTGTAACTTTTTATAGACCATACAATCTTTATGAAGCAGACATTTATTACAAATAGTCCTGTACATGCTGGATATGCTTCGGCCTATAACTGAATGCACTTCCAAAAATGATGTTCCTATTTCCTGGGACTGAATGCATTTGAGGACAAGATTTTCCAAATACCTGGGTTTGAATGTTCTTCAGGGGAAGTTATTTCAATTATGTTCGTTCATTGCCTCAGGTCAAAGAAATTTAAATGATATACCATTTTAATGGAAAATTAAATTCTGTTAAATAAATGTAACTTTGTGTAGCTGAAACTTTGATTGCATAATTCTCTGGTTTGTGTTCATGTTTGTTGGTGGACTGTTTTATACCAGATTTACAACTTTTTAAAAAATGTGTTTGTATTGTATTGTTTATGTATGTGAATCATGCTTGAGCAACATTCACAGCATTTATCTTATTTGTTTGTGTAAGTGATTCATGTTTAAGCAAAATTCACATCTTTTATCTTGTTTGTTTGTGTATGTGAATCATGTTTAAGCAAAATTCACATCTTTTATCTTGTTTGTTTGTGTATGTGAATCATGTTTAAGCAACATTCACAGCTTTTATTTAATTTGTTTGTGTCAGTCTTGTTTCAACTGAATTCCCAGTTTTTTTCATTTTATTACTAGTGTCTATGTGTCTCCTGTTTCAACTAAATGCACAATTTTTTTCTCATACTTTTTTGTGTAGAAACCCTAGTTTGTTGCATACGAAGAGGTCTCTAAACTAAATTTAAAGAACTGGTATGGTTTATAGCTTTTGTTATGCAAGTGTTTGTGACAGTAAATGAGTGGCAATGCTGGTTGCATAAACACCATTGGTTGGAACTCTAATAATGGAGTGTGAATAAAATAGTAGAGGCATTAGTTGCATGTCCGTTGTAGGATGTGATTACAGTTATAGAAAATAGTTGAGGCATTGTATGTCCGTTGTAGGATGTGATTACAATTCTAGAAAATAGTAGAGGCATTAGTTGCATGTCTGTTGTAGGATGTGATTACAGTTATAGAAAATAGTAGAGGCATTAGTTGCATGTCTGTTGTAGGATGTGATTACTGTTTATCTATTATTTTCAGGCTGCCGGAATTTAAAATTGGGCAAAGTTTAAAAAAAAGTATAGTGCATGAGTAGTAGTTTGTGGCATGTATGCAACCAATACATCTCTGGAGTTGTGTGCATATTCGTTGTTTCTAGCAAAGGGAACTAAAGACGTATAGTTTTCCCAGGGTGCTGTGTTGTCAGTTCTTTATAATCAGTCAATCAATTACTCAGTCAATCATTAAACAACTCTACCCTTTTCCCTTTAGTTTGGTGATTTATATATATTGTTTGAAAGGTTGTTATTTTTCATGAAGAGTTTTTTGTGAGTTAAAGCTTGATCTAAATACCTTTATTCAAGAGTTAATAAGACAGTGCTGTTACTTCTATTTTTCCCCATTCTTTTGTCGAGTAAGGTGCAAATGATAAGAATATTGATATTATTTTAAATTGTGATTGGCACATGAGGGAAGTTTATTCAAAAAAAAGTCTTGCCAAGTTTTGTATGTACCATAAATTTATTAGCAGTTATAATATAAAACATGTGCTATGATTGAAACATGTAATTTGTTCCTATTGTTATTATAGTGCATTCCTTTATCTTCACTATGACATATCATTTGTCACAATAAATAGAGAATTACCCAAACTACAATTTACTTTGTTCAAACACCACTACCGGAGGGAAGGAAAATTAAATTTTGTTAAAATTTCATATGAAATGAGATGAGGAAAGCAGTTAGGGTCACAAGACAAGGTAACATTAAAAATAACAGAAAAATTGTTTGGAAATTTGTAATGCATCAAACAATTGAGAGATAAAGAATTAAATGGTTATGTCATCTCAAAAATATGGAGTCCATCTAGTCTGTATTATGTGCCTTCAGCAGCTGACAGACTGACTTCAGAGCTCTGTGAAGACCAAAAATCAGATGGATATTGCAGAAATCCGGCAGAGATATGGCCTAACAACTGCCATTGTGACACACAATGATAAGGATAGAAAAAAATGCTGCTTCTGATAACAATCCATGACTTGTGGATGAGATAAACAAAATGTTATAATAAAACATAATTTTCAATCTAGTGTTAAATTGTAGTACTATAGGATCACATATCTCAATTGTCTGGTCTAGCAAAGACCATTCTACAAGTAACTGTGAAAGAAGTGAGGAGAGGTAGACAGAGAGAGAGTTGGGAAGATAACATCAAAGAATGGACAGGCCCCAACTTTGAAGAATCCAAAAGAATGATTGAATATAGAGAGAAATGAAGGTTTATAAATTCTGTCATTGGTCCCTAACGACCCCAGGGGTTATGGAATGAAGAAGACTACAAGGTTAATGTTTTTGATATTTAGGCTGATAGCTTTAGTGATTTACAAGTTTGGGTTTGCTTATTAAGAAGAGTTAAACTTGTTGTACAGTGACACTTTGTTGTACAGCAAGCAATCATGATAAGTCAGTAGTAGTTTGGTAAAGCATTAGTGTCTCATACTGGGTGCTGCTTTACTGAACATCTTCTCTTGTGGCTGAATTTGCCAATAACAATAATAAATAATGAATGCCTCCAAACTTTCTGATGTATAGGTAATACATATGTATTAGTTCATATATTTTTCAATGATCAGTGGAAAACTTTATGGATGTGGTCAATATCATGCCAGGTACACATTTTCAGGTGCTGGGTAAATCCTGAAGCCATGTAGGTTTGAAAAATAAAGTGACCACAACTGGGAATGGCAGTAGCAAACATACAATCAGTCACTGAAACTTCACAATAATTGCATTGAGTAGGATCAAATTTATTGATACCTTGTACATAGAAGTAAACACATAAAGTTATGTGTAAAATATAATTACATGACAAATGATCATTAAGTGATCATATCTCTCCACAACTTTCAATCTTGACAGTTATTTATCATTTCCATTGTTGACCTTCTGCCATTCATTCTCTTATGCTGTCTGGTATCTTTTCTCTTTGCTTACCTCTATCTCTTTGTCCTTAGATTTTTCCATTTGTTACAATATATTCCAGCTGTTCTCTTCTCATTACATGGCCAAAAAATGATGATTGTTTCTTCCTAATATTGGAAATTAGTTGTATTTTGCTTTGGCCTCTTTCAGAACATTTTCATTACTCTTATTAGCTGTCCATGGTATTCTCAACATTCTTCTGTAAAACCACATTTCTACAGCCACCAGTGATATTTTTGTCTGTTGTCCTATTGACAGTGATTCACATCCATATCTCAAGACTGGCTCTACATAACATTTAAGAACTTTTTCTTGTTTCTTTTGTCAAAAATGGATTGCACAGTACCTTCCTTATTTTTTGGAAAGCTGCTTTTGCCTGAGCCATTCTGTATCTCACCTTTGTTGTACATCTACCATCTGAGATTAACAATGTTCCCAGATATTTAAATTAATTTACCTGTTT
This sequence comes from Megaustenia siamemsis, assembly GCA_032433765.1. Taxonomy (NCBI): domain Eukaryota; kingdom Metazoa; phylum Mollusca; class Gastropoda; order Stylommatophora; family Ariophantidae; genus Megaustenia; species Megaustenia siamemsis. The sequence goes on from JAVIAB010000156.1 coordinate 48,834,303, forward strand.
TAATGTTGTTCCACTTTTCTTTATTGTACACTGCGGTGATTACTTTTTTGTTGTTGTTACCATTACTGCAGTCTTTTTGCTATAAAGACTGAGTCCATTATTTTTGCTTTCTTTCACTATAATGTCTAACATTTCTTGTAACTTATTTTCACTTTTAGCGATTAAGACTGTATCATCAGCATACCCTAGATTATTTATATTATGACCTCCAATTGTTATTTCAAGCGTGCCCCTTATGGATCTTAAAATGTTCTATGTTATAAAAATGGACAAATATTTTATGTAATTACATACATTTACTTTACTGACTTTCCTTTGTCCCTGACTTTGCCCTGTATCTGTTGCTTTTTAGCATCAATAGAAACAGAAATATTTGTGACAATGTTGCATAATGTGTCTTGTGTGCATGGTGCTTAGCTGGATGTCTGCTATATTTAGTTAATCTATCATCTTCTAGATCTGCCATTTCTCATTGCTTCTGAGTGCTTCATTCTGGTGTTGATAGCGTTACATGTCCACATTACATGTCCAAACTCTTTGATTCAATATTAAACTCAATTAATGGGACTGTAAAAGTTGTTCCATGTCATAAGAGGCGACTAAGGAGGTTGATTGATGGCTGTCATTGTAAAAAGTATTGTAATGGAAACAGAGCCATAGATTTTGGAAGCAGTGATCTCTGCAATATGTGACATTTTGGCATGCAAGGTTTCTGTTTTTAAGATTGTGGTTCTGCCCTATGTGTCGTCTTTGGCTCGAAAGGACAATAGATAGATAGAAAAGTTGTTCAGTGTACACAACTGACAGTAAATAAAATCAAATGTTTGTATGGATGAGTGACTTTATTTATGTCTAACAGGCATACTATTTAGGTGAGGCATTAACTATTTACAAGACAGTCTTTGTACAAATGTTACAGTCAGTTGATAAGACTTGCAAAACTGGCCTTGATATAAAGCATGTATAATAAAAGATTATTAATTAAACATTGATAACAAGGATCTGCAAATTATAAAAAACATGTACTGGCAACAAACAGCAGCTATACGAATTAACAACCAAACCGGACAATTCCAATATATAAAACAAGGAGTCAGACTAGGCTGTGTTCTGTCACCGGATTTGTTTTCACTTTACAGCGAATATATTATGAGATCAATAGTAGTCAAAAAAGGAATTGAAGTCAACGGTCACAACATAAATAATTTGCGATATGCGGATGACACAGTCTTAATAGCAGAGACAGAGAATGAACTACAACAAATAATAGACATAATAGTAAAAGAAAGCAACAAGAAAGGTCTCAGTCTGAATAGTAAGAAAACAGAAGTAATGGTTATATCGAAGAAACAATCACCACCATTATGCAGCATAAAAATAAAAGAGACAAATCTGAAACAAGTGCAATAAAAACAAAAGTGTAAAATAAAAACAGCATTGAAAGTATTCATTCTAACATTTTCTATTAAAATAATCCTAATTGAGAGTAATCTACATGACACCTTCAGTTTTCCTCTTCTCCCCTTTCAGTATACAACTTTGGTTACACCATATAGGCTGAGAACTATGGCTCTGTGCTATAGCTAATATTTCTGGTAGGCTTATCTTTGTAACATATTTTTTATAGTTGCAGATCCAGATTCATATCAATTATATATCATTAATATTAGACATTGACCATTGACTCATCATTTGCAGTGGCTTTGATGCTTATTTCATAGTTTAGTTTAGGAACATAAAATTAATTATGCTAACAGTCTAGTCATTTGTATAATGTGAATCTGCTTGCTAAATAGTAGTTGATGTTATTGTTTAAGAGATATAAACTGTTCATTTGAGTTTATCCCACTATTAATTTTCATTAATATAGTCCTTCCATTACATTATTTCATTAATATATTCAGTCTTCATATTCATTCACTGGCACATTCAGTTCTTTATAATGTTTCATTTAGTCATTTAAAATATTTCTTTGAGAAATTCAACCAATCACATATTAATATATGGTAAATGAAATCATTCCAGACCAGTTTCAAACTATTCATTTCATCAGAAGTGATACAATTAGTTTAGCACATTTTATTTATTAATTGGTAAAATAGCTCAGGACATTTTAGTCATATAGCTGGGAAGATGAGTCTATTGCATGCATGCACACACACACATATATATATATATAAAATTAGCTAGCATATTTTGTGCTGTTGGGAAACTAGTCCAGCAAATTTTATATACTTTATAAAATTAACTCAGAATGCTTAATATAATTGATAAAGTTAACCCAGAACATTTAATATAATTGATAAAATTAACCAAGTACATTTCATTTCATTGAAGCATATTTGATTTCATTGATAAATTAGTCAAGCACATTCAAAAATTGATTTAATCACTAAGATTTATCTGAAAACCAATGTACTTTAATATGTCTTCTTCCCCTGATGTCCAGTACTGGTCAATGTCAACATCGCTCTATGACGAGCTGTCACAATTTACCACAGAAAAATACCGTTATCTCTTTATAAATTATCAATTTTTTTAATACAGTGTCATATATAATTTTACTGGCATCATTACTTTCTGAATTTTGTCATACATCATATATCCTAGGCATCACATCTCCCACTTTCATGTCCTCTGCTGAGTCAAGAAATATCACATTGCTTAATAGTCTGATATTTCTCTGGCTACATGATTAATGAATTATAGCCAAATGCTGCTGATAGGTGTATGTATTACAGTAACTGAGTTAATGAGGTGTTACGCTTGGTAATGGCTTCTAATACCCCAACCCCATCATAAATGGACTAATATAATTAATACTGTTCCTTTTTTGATAGAATTGATACAGTAGATTTTAAAACTTTGATCTTTATTTCAGCACATTTGTTAGAATAACTAATGCACCAAAAGAAGTAATTTCATTGACATTATTAGTCCTGGCACAATTTATATACATTCAGTCACAGTTTAATGATGCAGTCATTGCAGTATTGCATGTCATTGCTGCAACAGTGTAACTTATACAGTAATTCCTGCACATTATTTCATTGTCACAATCACTCTAACATATTGATCTTGAAACAAATATTTTCACACTTCTGATATTGGTTCTCATTAGTACTCAATCGCTACTGTGCAATTTATGATATGCACATACAACATTCAACACATTTGTAACTTAAATCCAGTACATATATTTATGTGCACTTACACCAACATAAAGCAACTGTTTTATGAGTAATAATTGTATATTGACTCATAATCAAGCATCATATTATTTCATACATTAAAAGTCTCCACTAGCTTCTGGTATACCTTTTCTGCTATAGTTGTTGCTCTTGATTGTAATATCAATTTGTGTGATGTCTTCTCATGAGTTTTGAAAAGATTTTCAGGTAATCTCATTCCAGATGCCAGTGTATTGTTGTTAGATAACATCTTTGTCATGTTTTCATTGCTGATAAAACAGAGTTATTTAAACAGAAATGGCAATGTTTGAAGCATTTAATTTGTATAGAGACAATAATGCAGGGCACAAAGATAATGACTTGTTTTGTAATCAACATGGTCATTGAAACAAACGATGACTGACAATTTATTTATTACTAATCTAGTACCGGTTGTCCTCTCTTTGCCAGCAATGTCAGTCTGCAGAAATTGCAAGTTTGTTGAATTTGGGATAATTACCCTTATAGGATTTTACTGGTAGGTAGATGTGATGGAAGTAGGTCTTGAGTTTCTTTCTTCAGGCCAGAACATTCATGTTAAACATGAGTGCTACAGTTTTGAGAGCATGATAACAATTTCTGCACTGAGGTTTGGTATTTATTCAACATGATAAGCCCAGTTCTTGGCTGGGAAACAATGCATTAATCTCACTTCTGTAGCAGAAATGATTGAGAAGTAGAATATATGTCTATTAAGATTGTGGAGCAGGAATGATTGAAGGCATGTTGAAGTCTTTGCTAAATGAGAAGCTGAAAAGTTAATGACTTTGATTAGATAAAGCAGATATGAAAATAAACATGGGCTTGGCAAATAAATGTTGAAATGAGTACTTTGAAAAAGATTAAATGAAACAATTAATACAAGTTTTAAATAACAAGCTATCCCATGAAGATTGCATGGAAGTGGAAACACTGACACCAAGTAGTAGGAGAGATACCAACTTCACTGTTATATGCTAGCATATTGTATTGGAGTGGGTTTGAAGATGCCTGGTAAGCTCAATATCAAAATATGGTGTTAGTGACTATATTTTTCCATGATGAATGACACATATTTGGGTGATGTGGTCTATAACATGCCAGGCTGTGTTTACTTCCCACAAAAATATTTGGCCTTTTTTTTTTTGAGGCTGCGTGAACTCTGAAGTCTGAAAAAAAAAATCTTCTGTGATTTGAATCCAGATCCTTCTAATCAGGAGGTAAGCACACTAACCACTCAGCCATGACTTTATTCTAGTTTGCATAAATCTTTGGTATTTATTGAAAGGGGGTTTACCACATCAGAGTCTATCCCTTTTACAATAAGACTAGTGTTGTGATAGCTAAGCATTAATGACCTACAGCTTACCTACAGCAATGTAATGTAGGCCTAAAAAAAAGAATAAATAAAATGAAAAGTAAAGGTAATCCATCACATATGTCTACAGACAACATGGTGTTAGTGCCCTTATTTCTTCTATGATAATCACCACATTTATACGTCAGGTGATCAGTATCAAGTGAGGCTATCCAACTTTTCTACAGGGAACTCTGCTAACAATTTTTAAAACCTGAAGTCGTGCCAGTTCCTTCTTAGCATTCACCGTTAAATGTGCGCTTTGTTGCTAATTTGTAGCAAAGTTGTGATATCTTCACCTTTAGGCCTGGCATGTGTGTCTTCAGCGTATGTAGATTTACTTAGCAATTTTTCCCAGGCAGTGGCCATTTTTGGCCTACCATTTTCGACTTTAACTACCAAAGGTTCCTTAACCCTTAATTGTGATTCCTGTCTGTAACTCTCCCATTTATGATACCATAGTAAAAATTGCCACCACATAAATGTAACATTAGGTGCTCCAAAAATAATATTTTCTCTTAACTTTTGACACACAGCCATGTGTTCACACTAGGCAAAACACAGGGACTCTGAATTCCTGGCTCAGGTTTGTTTATGACCTGAGTTCCACATTACTCTGAATTCCTGACTGAGGTTGGTTTATGACCTGAGTTCCACATTATGGACCGGATGTGCTGCAATGTCTATCGGAACAGTCACTGTAAATCCTTCAGTACGTTCAGCTACCTCATGACATTATTTGCTGTGTTTCCCAAGTCACAAAGAGTTGTTTGATATCTGCTGATGACCGAGGAAATTTCTCTGGAGGAAAAATTATAAATTTCTTGAAATTGCAAAAATGATGTATGTCACGCACTAAATAGAAGAAAAATCCTGCATCAATAGAAATAAATCCAACACTCAAGGGTCACCACAAGTAGTAATTAAGAAAATACATAGGGGGGGTAATGTTTGACCACAGAAAAACAAAATGTCAAATTTTGAAGACACACAAAACACACAGTTTTGATCTGTAATTGTAAATGATGGTATCGTAATCTAGGGTTAACATCGTCGAGTGCACATGGAACCTCCTGTTTTACACTGTTATCCGGGAGGACAAGTCATCTCTCTACCCAGAGTCCAGGGTAGGGTAAAGCCACGAGGAAACCATGGATCAAAATGAAAAATTTCCTTTGTTTGTGGTGGGTTTCAAACCTACAACCTTTCTATCCAGAGATCAGTGTCTTACTTCAAGACCACACAGTCCCCATGTCAGTTTGAAATGAAAGATTAGCTACATTTAGAAATGGAATTTTGGTATTTAATGATGATCAGTGATTAAGGAATGAGTGGACGTGTTAACAATACAAGAAAATAAGCAGTGAATCATGGATATAAAAATGTATGGATTTATTGCAGTCAAATTTCATTTTGTTTGAAAATCTGATTTATCTTGATACTTGATTGCATAAACTGTAACTTCTCATGGTTTTACATTTCCTATCATGTTGCCATTGATTGTGTTTCTGTATAAATATTGAATGCAGTTACATTTTCTCAAAGTCTTTCACATACCAAGGACAGAATACCTAAGCCCCATCTGTCTTGTTGTGTCATTACATGCAATATTCATGAGATGTTTCTTTCTTTGTTGGTTGTTATATATAGTTTTTGGTCGAATGATGTGCTTTTATTGATGAATGAATACAGTTAGGCTACCAAAACTGTCTTGCTGTTAAAAGTAGTTGTTGCAATTAGCTGATTATTCATGGCTTTGCTCTCAGGTATGGCGTGTCTCATTTTTACATATCTTTGGTCAATAATTTATGCTTTGTTTGAGAGAGAGAGAGAAAAAAATGTATATTTCTCATTCTGAAAATATTGATTGTTTTCTTAGCATGCCTCCACCACAACCTCCTAATAGTTTCTTCATAAATTTAATGATATATTGTAATATTCCCACATAGTTGTAAGAAATATCTACTGTACTGGGAAAGAGCAAAATTATCAGAAATACTGTCTGTGTGTCTTTTTATTTTGTACATAGCTGGTTTTGTTTGATTTAAATTGCTTTTTTACATTTTGTCATGACCCACTCATGTTAATTCATTGATTAGTTAATTGGTACAGGGACACCACCACCCCTCACCCTGTCCAATTTACAGTGAAAGTAAAGGACCCTCTATCTCATCGTATGGCAGATTAATCAAGACAGATGAAATTTTAAAGACATCTGATGGAAGAAAGGGCACTTGTCATGCCATTGATGTATAGGGAATTTGATCTTAGTGCCCATGTTTATTCATGACCATTGGTACATTTGTAAGTGATCTGGCCAGCAGCAGGCCTGGCTTCTGATACAAAAACATATTCTCAGAAATTAAATGAACCTCATGACAGTCACAACAAATCTCAACAAAGTTGGAAGCTGAATCTGCACAAATAGCACATTCAACCATTTGGTTTGATATCAAGGACAACTACTTGTATGTGGTTGTACACACCATGCCCCCAGCTCCCTAAAAACCTGAACTTTACACAAATTAAATTGGGTTGACATTTAAAATGTGTTGAAGGAGAAAATATTGGCAATATCACCTTATTTCATTATGTGCCGAGGTCATGTGGAACTCTTTTTTTCTTTTCTTTTTATTCTTGATACTTTTTTGTTTTCTCTGAAGGTTTTACTTTGCTATGAGTTTTTCCAATACAATATTTTTGTAGTTGTTTAGTCAATTAAAAAAAAAAATTGATATTGTGATGCAGTAGAATTTGATATCAGGTCGCAGTAGAGTTCCATGTAGATTATTTGATTTACTTTTATTGGTTTAACTTCTTTGAGTTTGCTCTTTGTAATACAAATGGAAATTAGTATTGTTTACCCTGGCCTACTTTTTTTTTTACTGTAGTTTTACTTTATTCTACCACAAGAATCATCAATTGTTTCTGTTTATTTACTGAAAGCAGACATGGCTATGTATTTTTTGTTTGTGTGACTAAAAGTACTAGGAAGTTACAAGAGTTTAAGTATGCATTTGTTACCTTCAACAATCAAACATAAAATCTTTTCTCACACTTTACAAATACTCGCATTGTTTAGGTCATAATATTCAACAGTAGATTGTATCTGTGAAGCATAATGTAGACTATGACTTTGTTGTATTTTTAAGAAAATATTAAGCCAGGGATATAGAGATAGCCAGTTCTGGCCCTAGATGGAACTCACTGTAGTGAGTTCTAGTTTTTTTGTCACATCAGGGGTAAAGGCATCAAGATGCACAGAAATGTGAAGCTGATGATAATAATGAAAGTTAAAAAAAAAGGAATATGTGGTATGTTGTTTCTCACCTATGTAAAGCTGTTACCATACCACTTTTTTCTATTTTTTTTAAAAACTTTCATCATTTTTTAATCACATATTAAGCCATAAAATGTTTTTTTTGTGGGGGGCTCTCTTATAGAGAGTGTAAGTAGTTTAGTGGTTAGTTAGCATAATAGCTTCATGCTCCAATGGTTAATAATTTGTTCTCAAACACCTCATACGCATATGACATTATATTCTGCTGTACTGCTTTATTACATACGCATGCAGGTTTTGGGCTTCAGTTGTGTACCCTATTTTTGGCTGTTGATTGAGCATATTCATTGTGAAGGGTTTTTGTTGCATGGAGAGAAGTACTGACACCTTCACCTCCAAGAGATGATCCCAAGCATTGTGAAGTTTATTACTTCACTCCCCTGCCACATTTTATTTGTCGTGGGACACTTTTAATATGAAGAAATGTTAGAACATATGACATGGTGCCAAAGAAGTACAAATAATTCAGCATCTGACATTTACTGATGTTCTGTTGGATGTGTTACTTGTTCTCTGGTGATTAATTTACAAGTATATAAACCAACCTGCCATTTTGTTAAAATTAAATTAATTGTTACCAAATTTGTCATAATTGTGTTGTTAAAGAGTAGATCACTGCACCAAAGTAGACATGTTGTTTAACCTCTAAGAGGATTTGTAAATACAGATAGCAGTGTTAGTACAGAGAAGATGTTGCTACAGGTATTAAGTACAACATATGTGGTAAGTTGTAGGAGCTTTAGATGTTGCTGCATGAAGAAGTCAAGTGCAGTTTGGTGATTCTCTCTTTTTTTTGAGCAATAATAGAAAGATGTTGATGATGTGGTTCTTTTTATTATCTTGAAGTCTCATATCAGATATTTTGGTGCTAGTCTTCAAGATTGATTCCCCCCCACCTCCCACCCCACCCGCGCAGCATATTCTGGATATATTCTGTTTTTAAATCCTCCCCCCAAAATGATAAAATAACGCAAATGACATGAGCCTAATAGAAAGAAAGAACTCCTTCATTCCCTGAGTGTGGCATATTATCTTAGTGTCCATCTATTTTTTGTTTTGTTTTTTTTTTCTGCTTGGTATACAAATGTTCATGCTAATTTATCACTGATTCTGAACATTCAGACATGAATGGTGCCTGCATCAATCCATTCTTATGAAATCATAGAGCTCCCTTTAAATCTTTCTTTTCGTCAAGTAAATTTCGCTTAAGCCCTGCTAAGTTATAACTGTGAAGAGCTTGTACATGTGAGAGCAATGTGATGCTGTGTTAGTCTGATTATTTGCTGCCTTTAAAAGTCATGAAAAGTCACAGGTGTTGTTTAATCTCAAAAGCAGTGAATCTATAAGTTAAAAAAAAATAAGTAAAGGTTCCCTCCCCTGCCTTGCTAGGCATTTGGGGAACATGATGTTAGTGACCATATTTGTCTATAACCACAAGACATTTTTGTCTGATGTGGTCAGTATTATTCCAGGTTACCTTTACTTCCCAGAAAAATCTCTGGTACCCATTTTTAAAGGCTGGGTGATCCCTGGGGCCATGTCAGTCCAAAAATAAAAATGCGCTTGCTTCTGGAGATCAAACCCAGACCCTTCTGGTCTTGAAGCGAGCACACTACCACTCAGCCATCAATGCCTAAGAATTTATAGCAGAAACATAAATAGGTAACAAGTTGGAAGTACAGGTAGACATTATAAGCAGATTAGAAAGTAATTATAGAGAGTGCAAGCAAGGTAGGAAAGTTCAGGTACAATATGCAAGTGGAGAGATAGGAAAAAGAGAGTAGGAAGTAAATGTTTCAAACAGAAGTTGCAGACAAAGAGTCATATTTGAGCTGAGTTAGAAAAAGTATAAGAACAGCATTCAGTGCTTTTTTAAATGTTGGCTGGAAGTTGAAGTCAACATTTTTCAATCACATCATGAGAAGAGGAAAGTTGGAATACTTGGTTACAACTGGAAAAATACAGAGAAAGAGAGGTCGTGGATGACAAAGAGAGAAAATGCTACATAGCTTGGTGTCATGGCATAGAAAACAGTCAACAACAGATTTGATGGCAATGCACAGTGGATAGAAAATTGTGGAAGGACATGATTGCCTACGACAACCGGTATGGCACATGATGATGATGATGCTGAAAGTTGAGGTGGACTTTGGAAATAGCTAGAGAGAGGACAGTTGTGATAAAAATAGTAGAAAGTGTGAATGAACCGTGGAAATTGTAAGATAGAGAATTGTATAGAATGCAAAACAAGACTAGAAAATAACAGGAAAATATAAAGTGCTAACAAAAACTAGAAAGAGCAAAAATGGAATGAAAAGTACAAGTAAGCAACGACTTGCACACATCACAATGTATCTTGGTTGTACATGCAAAGTAGCTGGCATGGGTAACATTTCATGGAGAAGAAAGAGAATTATAAGGGACAACAAGAGGAGATAAGCCCTAAATAATAAACAGCAAATGAAAGCCCACAAATTAGTGTACAAATCTGGTTCCCACTAACACTATTAGCATATGCTGAATAATGGGTCCTTTACAAAACATATTCTTTTTAGTATTTTAATTAAAGTACTCTTTTCCCTTCAATTTTTGTCACTTTTTTATCTTATCTTTTTGTATTTTAGTTTGCTTGCTCTTAATTAACTAGATTGTCTTTTGAAGGACAGAACTTAAAGATAAAGCTTGTTTTATATACAAAGTCAAAAGAAATAAATAAAACAATACATTTTACAAAACATCATTGATGTTGATGTGTTATGTGAGATAATGTGATTTTTTTTTACTGTTCTTGTTTTGTTATTATTGAATTATTAGCAGGTCATCATAAACTGTACTCCAAACATGTCCAGAGGTGCTCAGATCCCGTTCTCAGCAAGTCTCGCAGTGTCCAGCAACTGACGACTCCAGTTCTTTGTTGGTTGATTAGTCTTGTCAAATACTTGGGCACAATAACAACATCAGATGGAAGATGCACCACAGAAATAAAATGCAGAATAGCTCAAGCCAAAATAGCATTTCAGAAAATGAAAAATATCTTATGCAACAAATCTATGTCAATAGAAATGAGAAAGGGAGTTCATCGGTGTTATATATTACCAATTCTGACCTATGGAAGCGAATCATGGACAGTAGACAAACAAATGAAAAGACAATTAGAGGCCACAGAGATGGGATTTCTCAGAAGAAAGTTGAAAGTTCCCTGGACAGATAAAAAGACCAATGAGGAAGTTTTCAAAGAGGCCAACACAAAAAGGGAGCTCCTAGAAAACAGAAAGAAACATTTTTCGGGCATATCATTAGAAGAGGAAAGTTGGAATATTTGGTTACAACTGGCAAAATAAAAGGAAAGCGAGATCGTGGACGACAAAGAGAGAAAATACTGAATGGCTTGGTGTCATGGCATGGAAAACAGTCAACAACAGAACTGATACGATGCACTGTAGATAGAAGATTGTGGATGGACATGATCGCCTACGCCAACCGGTATGAGAAGAGGAAAGTTGGAATATTTAGTTACAACTGGCAAAATTCAGGGAAAGAGAGATCGCGGAAGACAAAGAGAGAATATACTAAATAGCTTGGTGTCGTGGCATAAAAAACAGTCAACAACAGAATTGATACGGCGCACTGTGGATAGAAGATTGTGGAACGACATTATCACCTACGTCAACCAGAATGACACATGATGATGATGTGAACTCATACAAAAACAAGCAGTTTGTGATTGTATCTGTTGCGTTCCCTCTGATCTGATATTTCTTGACAAGAGTGAAACACGACCACACGACCTCTTTTGACTAAATTTGAATAATGTCAAGAATGGATGGCGAATGATTTAATCAAGTGAAGAATACACCGTGCAGGATCGAATCAAGCAAAACGTAGCTGTGAGAATGATCGAATTAACCATAGCATAACTGAGAGAATGATTGAATTAAGTAAAGTATAGCTGTAGTAATGATCGAATTAAGTAAAGAATAGCTGGGAGAATGATCGAATTAACCATAGCATAACTGAGAGAATGATTGAATTAAGTAAAGTATAGCTGTAGTAATGATCGAATTAAGTAAAGAATAGCTGGGAGAATGATTGAATGAGTAGAGCATAGCTGTGAGAATGATCGAATTAACCATAGCATAACTGAGAGAATGATTGAATTAAGTAAAGTATAGCTGTAGTAATGATCGAATTAAGTAAAGAATAGCTGGGAGAATGATCGAATTAACCATAGCATAACTGAGAGAATGATTGAATTAAGTAAAGTATAGCTGTAGTAATGATCGAATTAAGTAAAGTATAACTGGGAGAATGATCGATAGCGCAATCGATAGGCGGTTGGCTTACCACGGCAACAGCCGGGGTTCGTAATCCTGGCGAGGACACCTGGGTTTTACTAATTCCCTAAAAATTAGTAGGAGCCGCGATAGCTCAGTGGTTAGTGAACTGGACTACTACGGACAAGGGGTAGGGTTCGATCCCAACCGACGGCTCCGGGTTCACCCAGCCTTAAATGGGTACCGGATTTTTTCTGGGAAAGTAAAAGCAGCACGGGCGTAATACCGACCACATTACCCCAAAAATCATGTGCTGAAGGTCTGTAAAATATAGGGTCACTAACACCATATTTCCCTATACGCCACTTGGCGTGACGGGGGGTACTTTACTTTTCTTTACTTACTAATATCTTCAGTAATAAAGAAAAGACGATGGTCATACGTTGGACATGTGATGAGAAGAGATAATAATCGAATAGCAAAGCAAGCCCTCATATGGGAAACAACAGGTAAAAAAAAAGAGGAAGACCCAGGGAGACACTGAGAAGAACATTGATGAGAGAGGCAAGAGCAGCAGGAATCGGCTCCCTCAATGAGATAGAACTGCTTGCACAGAACAGAGACAGATGGCGAGATTTGATAAAATATCTTTAAAAGAAAACTGCTAGAACAAAAATTCATATAGGAGAAGGTGTATCTTGGTCTACGCCCTATGGGCCGGTTACGGCTCGAAAGGTCAATAGATAGATAGATAGATAGATAACTGGGAGAATGATCGAATTAAGTAAAGCACAGCTGGGAGAATGATTGAATTAAGCAAAGCACAGCTGGGAGAATGATTGAATTAAGTAAAGTATAGCTGGGAGAATGATTGAATTAAGTAAAGCACAGCTGGGAGAATGATTGAATTAAGCAAAGCACAGCTGGGAGAATGATTGAATTAAGTAAAGTATAGCTGGGAGAATGATTGAATTAAGCAAAGCACAGCTGGGAGAATGATTGAATTAAGTAAAGTATAACTGGGAGAATGATCGAATTAAGTAAAGCACAGCTGGGAGAATGATTGAATTAAGCAAAGCACAGCTGGGAGAATGATTGAATTAAGTAAAGTATAGCTGGGAGAATGATTGAATTAAGCAAAGCACAGCTGGGAGAATGATTGAATTAAGTAAAGCACAGCTGGGAGAATGATGGAATTAAGTAAAGCACAGCTGGGAGAATGATCGAATTAAGGAAAGCATACCTGGAAGAATGAAACTGGCATTATACCACTTTCTCTCTCACTGAATTCTAACGTGCATTTCGCCCAGTCGCCTCATGAACGATCGTTCCTAATGTCAAACTCCAGCACATTATCTCACTTCTAAACGGTCGCCAGTCAAAATATCCAAATCCTCACCGCAGAAAACTCTCCAAGGCTTGCACTGGCCTCCTCAGCCATAGGGAAACCCACATTAATCTTTATTTGCAACGAACAATAACTAGACCGCTTATATTTATTAGAAAAAAAATACATTTGCTAAACAAGAAAGTAATAATTCCAAAGACATATTGATAATGTATTATAAGTAAAACTAACTGGATATGGTAAGAGCGACAACAATCACGCATACAATTCGACATGAAAATCAACATCAACAAAACAGAAGTCATGAATATCGCCAAAGAGAAACAGAACATCAACATAAGTATAGGCGGTAAGGCAACCAAAACAATTAGAGGAATTTAAATACCTATAAAGTCTAGTGACACACGACAATTCACAAAAAGCAGAAATTAACTCAAGATGCAACAAAGTTTGTTAAATCATTGGACAACTATCACTAATATTGTCCAACAAAGATATAACTTTAGAGGCAAAACGGGCACTCTTCAATACAATGTTGTGCTACCAATGCCAGACCTGGACCCTAGATGCAAAAACAAAATGACAAATAACATCTGCTGAGATGTAGTGTATTACACGAATCTCAGGAAACAGCCTGAGAGACAAGATCAGAAATGAAGAACTTAGAAAAAAGCTAGATATAACCCCCGCCATAGAATATATAAAGAAACAACAGATAAAATTGTTTGGCCATGTGACAAGGCAGAAAGACCAAAACACGAGCCTTCAACAAACGTTGCGAGAACACCAGACCCATGGGGCCAACCACGAAAAAGATGGATTGACAGAATATTAGAAGCACTAGGAAACATAACAGCAGTGGAGACGAACAAAAGAGTAAAAGACCACATTTTATATCTCCCCTCGACGCTGAAAGGCAAATGAGGAAGGGAAGAAGACGAATTAGACAATCTGAAATGACGATATAAGGGAAAGAACTGGGATCATATAATTACTGGATAGTGATGACCAAAAAAAATGATCAAATGGATTGGAGGTGTAATATTATCATTACCTTGAGGGCTTTTTCTCAATGCGTTTTCAAGAATGAGATCAGAGTATTAATAGACTTTCTGATAATGGAACCAACGGAAATCCTAAACTGATGGGCAACCGGAAGCAAGGGGAAACTATCGTGGTACAACAGCTAGTATTGTCATGAGTCGTCACACTCTCAGAGAATCAAACAACATTAATACGGCTTCCAATGGGATACCCACGTCCGGTTGGGAGCGTCCGTTATGTGCTACCTGGTAGAACAAGAAAGAAAGACAGAGTAGAAGGGTATAAGGAAACAAAGAGAGAAGATATATTATACAATTTATTTTAAGAGAACGGTATGACAGAAAGTCAACAACATCATCATCATCAAGTACCATGCCTGCTGCCGTAGGTGGGTCAATTTTCCCAGTTGTCACAATATATTCCAGCTGTTCCCTTCTCATGACATGGCCAACAAGTGACGATTCTTTCTTCCTAATAATGGAAATTAGCTCTCTTTCTTTCTCTGCTCTGGCCTCTTTCAGAACATTTTCCTTACTCTTCTTAGCTGTCCATGGTATTCTCAACATTCTTCTGTAAAACTACATTTATACAGTCTCCAGTGATTTTATTATCTGTTGTCCTATTGTCCACGATTCACATCCATAAGTTAAGGCTGGCACTGCATAACATTTAAGAACTCTTTTCTTGTTTCTATTGTCAAAATGGATTGTACATTATCTTCCCCATGTTTTGGAAATCTGCTTTTGCCTTAGCCATTCTGCATCTCACCTCTATTGTACATCTATCATGTGAGGTTAACATTGTTCTCTCTCTCTCTCTCTCTCTCTCTCTCTCTCTCTCTCTCTCTCTCTCTCTCTGCGATCAGGACTCAATCAGAGTAGGACTCCAGACTCTCGCACGAAGACAGCTGTCTGTTAAAGCCTGTTAGATCCACTCCGATTGAATACCTGTTAAAACGTTGCACTGTGTTCTGCGCCAGTGGCCCAGTGCATCCGATTTCAGCCAGCATTTTTCAGGTTTGCTTTCCTTAGCCTTTGATTGTCTCCAATCTTCCTGCAAGGCAGCAGATGATCTTTTCTGTAGGGGGATTCTGCCCTTAGATGGTCGGCCTTCCCAGGTTTACGAGCACCATCTGCCCGAGTCACTAGAGGTGACTAACACAGACATGCGACTTGTAATATGAGGAAACTGCAACTAGGAACACTTTTCATGCACCGCCTCAAACTGTTCCACCGCCTATCTCCATATACCGGTAAGTCACGTCCTCTTGAAAATGATGATCGTCGTAGCACTTGATCATGTTAGGCCATCGTTGATTACTCCAATTCCGAACATAGAGACACACAGTCAGACGTCAAATTTTCCCCGTCGCACATTAAAAAGCAGACCGTAAGATATGCGCACGGCCGGTTTTTGGAACCATTACGATGACGTAGCACACACCAATGTCGCCGAACAAATAATCTCGATCCCTTTAGATTTCTGTCTGATTACTCAAGTGTAAGCAGCCTACGACGAATAAAACACGAAGCAAATTCCCGAAAGAGACAAAACTGCGACTGACGAAGTAGTTTACATTAATGTGTAACATGTAAATAACTTGCGTCAAAGGATTTCAACAACGGTCATGTACACGTCAATGTGACGTAAAGCACAGATCAACTCTAGACGGTGGACGGTCTCACTCACAACACTTGATTCGTCAAAAACAGACTGTTGTCGGCCTACGACCTCGCTTTAGCGACACAGATGTATCAAGCATATCATCATTTTGACTTTAACGCAGAAAAGTGCAATGAAGATCCGAAATTAATCAGACCCTGTGTGCATTTTCTGCAGCGATCGAGAGGACGTGGACGTAGACATTGTTCTAAGATATTTAAATTCATTTAACTGTTTTAATATTCTTCCACTTATCTTTATTTTGCATTGTGGTAATGTTTGTTTTTGTTGCTACCATTACTGCTGTATTTATTAAAATGTAGACTGAGTCCTTTATTTTTACCTTCCTTCACTATAATATCTTTCTCTCTCTGCGATCAGGTCTCAATCAGAGTAGGATTCCAGAATCTCTCATGAAGTTAGCTGTCTGTTTATACGATTCGATTGTCTTTCCGGTCAGCGGTAGTTTCTATCATAATTAGAGTCTGTTAGATCCAGTCTGATTGATTACTTGTTAAAACGTTGCACTGTGTTCTGCGCCAGTGGCCCAGTGCATCCGATTTCAGCCAGCATTTTATTCAGGTTTTCTTTCCTTAGCCTTTGATTGTCCCCAACCGTCATGTAAAGGCAGCAGATTGTCTTTTCTGTTGGGGGATTCTGCGCTTAGATGGTCGGCCCTCCCATGTTTACGAGCACCATCTGCCCAAGCTTGATGTAGTCATTACAATAATATCTAACATTTCTTGTAACTCATTTTCACTCTTAGCAATTATGACTGTATCATCAGCATCAGAAATTATATATATATATATATATATATATATATATATATAAATAATTCGTAAGCACCTCTATCTCATTGAGGGAGCCGATTCCTGCTGCTCTTGTCTCTCTGATCAATGTACTTCTCAGTGTCTCCCTGGGTCGGTCTCTTCTCCTCTTACCGTAGGAATCGTTATCAGAGTTTTAACAAGCCGCTGTCGTAAAAATTCGTTTGTTAATGAAACGTGTGTGTATATGTGTGTGTGTGTGTGTGTGTGTGTGTATATAAGTGGCCTATACTGGTTTTGGGGTCTGGACTACCGCTGACATAATAAATAAAGACATACATTATATTCAGTAGGCTAACATGAAGTAATATTTGCTAATGACATCACTACATTTTAAATTACTTACTTATTTATATGTAAATTCTATCCGTCTTGTTTGGGACTAAAATGTCTTGACGACTTTGTCATTGAAAGTACTCTTGGGTTGGTTTCTAAGTTTCTGAAGGAATGATTTCTCAATGGACATTATTGCCAAACCAAATAAGCGTTCTTATGTCTGAGTTGAGCGACAATAAGATTTGATTCTCTTGAGAGCAGAAAAAGTTCTTTCTACAGATGCTGATGCGCATAATGTAGTTATAAATAAGTTAGGAAGTTCCGGTAATCAGACATAGTTTCACTTTCACTTTGTGACGCTTCTGATTGGATAGAGCTAAAAATAACCCATGAAGCCGCATTTTATAAAGGTAGCTCTCGCCGTATTATTTTGACGGGAATTTTTGAATGTCAAGGTAATTAATTCTAAGTCGGAGAGAAGAGGACTGTACCGCTGCTTATTAGCGGTTTCATGTACTATCTTAAAGTAGTGTCGGTTTAATTCACAAACGTTATAGTGGCCATACGAAAACCTTGCTTTAATAAATGCAAATAAAAGCAAATAAACCATATTGGCCTACGAAATGTGTAATAGAATATTCGAAAATTTGTAATAAAATTATGAAAAAATATAATAAATTACCATTTCCTTTTGTATTTCGTTAATATGTTCAGGCTACCGGTGATAGCTGCGATAGCATAGAGAATACGCCACTGATATATATATATATATATATATATATATATATATATATATATATATACATAGACAGAGAGAGAGAGAGAGAGAGAGAGAGAGTGAGAGAGCTTCAAATGTTATTCCAGGCATGTCCCTTAAAATAATCTGACTATACATGTTCAATAAATCTGATGACGAAGAGTTGACATGGGAAAACTAGAACGAGCCGAGACTCTGGTACACAAAAAGTGATTAATGTAGAAAAATCGTCATATTCCGTCTCGGTGGAGTTCGAATCGAAATTGAAGGACCTGGTATATTGAGTAATAAAACCCTACAAAGAAAAAAGAAAAAAAACTTTACTACCATTCTGTGTTACAGACAGAGATATCCAGACGACAATGCCAATTGCGACACAATACATTAATACGCGCTTTTCAAAGGAGTCGACGAAGAAGCATATATTTTAGATCTATCCAGTCTGTTCCAAATTATGAAACAGGAACAGAGCGTTGCATAATCGGCAATTTTTGTGAAATATTGGTGTTATCACAGCTCGGTTTCTAAATTTCTCAAGTTTTTGGACATTTTTGTGAAATATTGGTGTTATCACAGCTCGGTTTCTAGATTTCTCAAGTTTTTGGATATTTTTGTGTAAATGGCAATCCCACGTCTCAAACCAGACAGTTTGGACAGCTTAATTAATGGCTTCACTCAAAAATGTCAGACACACGAGACCGTGTCCAAATCGAATACAGTGTCCGCCTGTAATTGATGCCTCTGTAGCACACATACAGACATATACATCCACAAGATTTTGCAGAAATACAGCTATAACAATTATGGTCACTAACACCATATTCCCTATACGCCACTTGGCGTGACGGGGCGCTCTATCATTTTTTTTTAACAGTCCAAGCGTACTGTGCAGCACGCAAATGGCTATATCTTATACAACACAATTGAAAGGGATTAATTTTATATACATTCTTGTTTGAGCTATTTTGCAATCGCGTTCATCTCCCAACTAATTCTGCTTTCTCTCTCGCACGCTCTTTCGCCCACTACATTCGTCATAAGATGTTTTTAAAAAATTGGACTTAAACATATTGCTCTTATGCTTAATCAGATCTATACATATTTTCTTTCTTTCTTTCTTCTTTCTTTCTTTCTTTCTTTCTTTCTTTCTTTCTTTCTTTCTTTCTTTCTTTCTTTCTTTCTTTCTTTCTTTCTTTCTTTCTTTCTTTTTCTTTCTTTCTTTCTTCCTTCCTTCCCTCCCTCCCCCCTCCCTCCCTCCCTCCCATCCCATCCCATCCCATCTATCTATTTATCTATCTATCTATCTATCTATCTATCTATCTATCTATCTATCTATCTATCTATCTATCTATCTATCTATCTATCTATCTATCTATCTATCTATCTATCTATCTATCTATCTATCTATCTATCTATCTATCTATCTATCTATCTATCTATCTATCTATCTATCTATCTATCTATCTATCCATCCATCCATCCATCCATCCATCCATCCATCCATCCATCCATCCATCCATCCATCCATCCATCCATCCATCCATCCATCCATCCATCCATCCATCCATCCATCCATCCATCCATCCATCCATCCATCCATCCATCCATCCATCCATCCATCCATCCATCCATCCATCCATCCATCCATCCATCTATCTATCTATCTATCTATCTATCTATCTATCTATCTATCTATCTATCTATCTATCTATCTATCTATCTATCTATCTATCTATCTATCTATCTATCTATCTATCTATCTATCTATCTATCTATCTATCTGTCTAACTGTTTGTGTGTCTGTGTGTGTGTATGTCTGTCTTTCTATCCGTCTGCCTGCCTGTCTGTCTATCTTTCTCCCTTTGCTTTTCAGTTTCGAGAGATATAGTTCGCGGTCTCTTTCTTTTCTGTTAGCCTTTCCTGCTATTATATTTCCTAATGTTTCTAATACTTCGTGAATCCATTTTACAAGATCGGCCCTTGAGTCTGGTGTTCTCGTAATATTTGTTGTAGGCTCGTTATGTTATATTTTTATTCTCCTGTTTTATTATGTTCCCAAACCACTTTATCTTCTGTTTTTTAATGTATTCAATTGCAAAAATTACTATTTTAAAGACTCTTTTTCCATTATATAATTAATGTGGAATCGTTTATCTCCCTTGTCTTTAATTAATTCCCTATACCATAATACTGTCTCTCTTATTCATAATTAAGGTATCAGAGTGCCTCTTTGTCTTTAACTAAAGTGTGACCTGTAATGTCCCCTAATATTCATAATTAATGAGTGACATTAGTTTGTCTCTATTGTTCATAATTAATGTTTCAGTTATTAGTAAGTAAAGTAAAGAGCCCCCGTCACGCCAAGTGACGTATAGGGAGTATGGTGTTAGTGACCATAAATTTTACAGACCTTCAGCACATGATTTTTGGGGTAATATCGTCGGTATTACACTCGTGTCGCTTTACTTTCCCAGAAAAAATTGGGTACCCATTTAAGGCTGAGTGAACCCGGAAGCCGTCTATTGAGATCGAACCCTACCTCTTGTCCTTTGTAGTCCAGTTCATTAACCACGATAGTATATTAATACTCATTCTAAATTGTTGCTTCGGTCTCATTTACCGGACTCTTATATTTTCAAAAGATTTGTTTCTATTTATTCTCCAAATTTTAGACGTCTCCATATTTTATGCTTACCTGTGTCTTATCTACTGTTTCTAAATGCTGGTTTTTTTTCAAGTTTTTGTTTTTGTGTGTGTGTTTTCATTGATAGATTTTAAAACTAACAAGAAAACTGAAGAAGGATATAGTAACCGACATTTTCCCTAATTTTACTGATGATCCAGACTTCAAAATGGTTATCATTACACAAAGACAGCTGTAAACAAAGAGAATATAAGCAAACAGACAAAAAAGGCAAAAAGAACAGACATTGAAACTGAAACAATTAAAAGATTTTTAAAAAAAAAACCAAGGAAAACACTATAATAAAAATTAACAGAGGAATTCAAGAAACTCCATTTCGAAGTAAAAACAGCGGAGTGGAAGCAGTTTAAGAAAACAGTAACCAGCATCGCAACAACAGTATGTGGAACAAAACTAAGGCCAAAATAAGGGAAGAAGAGCACCCCGTGGTTGAACGACGCAATCAGAGAAGCAGTTAAAGAAAAGAAGAAACTAGTTAAAAATTGGAGGGTAAAGAAGGATGAAGAAGAATATGAAAAATATTCTTTAGTTCGGAAAAAAAAACGTTAACATTTGGACCAAAGAAGCTAAGCAAAACTTAGTGGGACCGTAAGAGGACCAACACAGAACTGGAGTCGTCAGTCGCTGGACACTGCGGGACTTGCTGAGGAGGGGATCTGAGCACCTATGGACATGTTCGGAGAGCATTGATGATGACCTGCAAATAACTCAATAACTCAATAAGCATAACACTGGTCAGAATTCGGACAAATTATGAGCAGGGACTTCTAGACAGCCACAATAGATTTCTACACAGCAGTAAAAGCAAAAAGAGCGAGAAAAGAAAAAAAAAAAACCACGATTCCACTTATAAATTACAAAGTTGGACAACCAATATGAAATAACCAACATATGCAACAGAGATGTAAAGAATATTTCGAAGACCTATAGGACATATCACCAACTACTAATAACTTTAAAAAAGCCAGGCAAGAATACACAAACACTGAATCCAACATAATGAAAAAGGAAATCGAAGAAGTAATCAAATATGGACCGAGAAATAAAACACCGGGGATGACAATACTGGTCTCAAGATGCAAGAAACGTACGAACTACACCAACTACAGAAATGAAATGTGTTAGACGAATGACAGGAAACAGCCTGAGAGATAAGGTCAGAAATGAAGAACTGAGGAAAAAGCTAGGAATAATCGCCAACCGCCATAAACTATATAAAGAAACAACAGATAAAATGGTTTGGCCACATGACAAGGTAAAAAGATCAAAACACAACACAAAGAACCTTCAATAAACCTTGCGAGAACACCAGACCCAAGGGCCGACAACGGAAAAGATGGATTGATAGAATATTAGAAACACTAGAAAACATAACAGCAGCAGAGACAAACAGAAGAGCAAAAGACCACAAATTATATCTCTCCTCGACGCTGAAAGTCAAATGAGGAAGAAAAGCGGAAGAAGATAGAGACATCTCCATCTAGCATTTATAGGTTTTTTAAAATTTCCAGTACTTGTGTTAACTCTTTACAAAAAGAAGAAATAATGCAGTCACGTCATTTGGTAGCCTTTAGAGAATATGGTAGTAGTGCCCATGATTTTTTATATAAACTACCGGCACACTAATTTCGAGTGATGTGATCGGTAGTACGCCAGTGCCGTCTCTCCTTTCCAGAAAAATCTGATACCTACTTAAGGCTGGATGAACCTAGAAGCCTCTGATCAGGATATAATAAACTTACGCTTCCCAGCTAGTAGTCGCGATCCATAAATGGTCGCCAAGTGTTTATGAAGGAGAAACGTTCTTTATTGACTTTTTCTGACAATTAATTTCACGGGAAATTTCTCAATAAATTTGTTACAATACTTGTATTTTTAAATGCCAAGTGCCTGTTATTAAAGCAAACATCATATTGCTTTTATGATATGAATAGGGGTCAAGGGTTACTTGGATTGTTGTGAAAGTGGGTGAAGGGTTCCTGGGATTGTTATGAAAGTGGGTCAAGGGTTACTTTGATTGTTATGAAAGGGGTCAAAGTTTACTTGGATTGTTCTAAAAGGTGGTCAATGGCTACTTGAATTGTTATGAAAGAGGTTAAGGGTTACTTGGATTGTTATGAAAGAGGTTAAGGGTTACTTGAATTGTTTTGAAAGAGGTTAAGGGTTACTTGGATTATTTTGAAAAGGGTTAAACGGTTTCTTGGATTTAATTAAAAAGGGCCACGAATTAATTGGGTTGTTATGAAAAGGAGTAAATTGTTTCTTGGGTTGTTATGAAAAGGAGTAAATTGTTACTTGGGTTGTTATGAAAAGGAGTAAATTGTTACTTGGGTTGTTATGAAAAGGAGTAAATTGTTACTTGGGTGGTTATGAAAAGGAGTAAATTGTTACTTGGGTTGTTATGAAAAGGAGTAAATTGTTACTTGGGTTGTTATGAAAAGGAGTAAATTGTTACTTGGGTTGTTATGAAAAGGGGTATATTGTTACTTGGGTTGTTATGAAAAGGGGTAAATTGTTACTTGTGTTGTTATGAAAAAGGGTCAAGGATTACTTGGATTGTTATGAAAAGAGGTCAAGGGTTAATTAGATTATTATGAAAATGGTCAAGGATTACTTGGATTGTTATGAAAAGAGGTCAAGGGTTAATTAGATTATTATGAAAAGGGTCAAGGATTACTTGGAATGTTATGAAAATAGGTCAAAGGTTAATAAGATTATTATGAAAATGGTCAAGGAGAGAAAATACTGGATAGCTTGGTGTCATGGGAAACAGTCAACAACAGAACTGATACGATGCACTGTAGATAGAAAGAAGATTGTGGAATGACATGATCGCCTACGCCAACCGGTATGGCACATGATGATGATTATGATGAAAAGGGTCAAGAATTACTTGGAATGTTATGAAAAGGGGTCAAGGGTAACTTGGAATGTTATAAAAATGGATCAATGGTTACTTTGCTGTTATGAATGTGGTTAACGTTACTTTACTGTTACGAAAAGGGATAACTTGTCATCTGCTTATAACAAAAGTTGATCAATGGTTACATTGTTATTATGAAAGTTGATCAATGGTTACATTGTTATTATGAAAGTTGATCAATGGTTACATTGTTATTATGAAAGTTGATTAATGGTTACACAGTTATTTTGAAAGTTGATTAATGGTTACATTGTTATTATGAAAGTTGATTAATGGTTACACAGTTATTATGAAAGTTGATTAATGGTTACATTGTTATTATGAAAGTTAATCAATGGGTACATTATTATTTTAAAAGTTGATCAATGTTTACATTGTCATTATAAAATTTGATCAATGGTTACATAGTTATTATCAAAATTAATCAATGGTTATATAGTTATTATAAAAGTTAATCAATGGTTATATAGTTATTATCAAAATTAATCAATGGTTATATAGTTATTATCAAAATTAATCAATGGTTATATAGTTATTATAAAAGTTAATCAATGGTTATATAGTTATTATAAAAGTTAATCAATGGTTATATAGTTATTATAAAAGTTAATCAATGGTTATATAGTTATTATAAAAGTTAATCAATGGTTATATAGTTATTATGAAAGGAAATAGCAACTTTAAACAAAAAACAACAGTTGTAAAACATTGTCACAAACACTGAGATGTTTCCAAACAAATAAGAATACTTATGGCTAACTTTAGGGAGCCGCGATAGCTCAGTGGTTAGTAAACTGGACTAGTAAAGGACAAGAAGTAGGGTTCGATCCCAACCGACGGCTTCCGTGTTCACCCAGCCTTTGATGGTTACCGGATTTTTTAATGGGAAAGTAAAGCGGCACGGGCGTAATACAGACCACATTACCCCAAAATTCATGTGCTGATGGTCTGTAAAATGTATGGTCACTAACACCATATACCCTATACGTCACTTGGCGTGACGGGGGCTCTGTACTGTACTGTATGGCTATCTTTAGAGACACATGGGGACATTAAATATTAAGACAAAATAAACCGGAAGTCTGTGGATGATTGCTCTCTATGTGTACACAACATTTATTGTTGATGTCATGAGTCCATTGAGCTGGAATAACCAGTCAAGCGTGGCATGAGTAAATGAGACAAAAGCGTTCACCATTAATGATTATGTTCTAAGGAATAACAATCAACTTCAGTCCGTGTTTTCTGTATCATGTTTTAAAAGGAAGTAAGCACCTTCGAGACTGTCATAAGTGCGAGATATATTTTTTTTTCTGTTAAGGCAAACTGTAAGAAAATAGTTAACTCATGCAGACTAAACAAACGGAAGAAATGATAAGATAATTCGCAGAGTGAAAGAATACATTATGCATTCTTACTCAGTTGGGTTCATCAAATTAGACGTAATCAAGAGGTTAAGTGAAGAAAACAAATTAAACTTTGTGATGTCTGGTCAATATGGTCTAGTGCACATGTTGTCATGACAATTGGTATGTTTATGGGTGATGTCTTCAACACCATACCAGACCACTTTACATTCTTAAAGAAATAACACAACATATCTCCACCTTCTTGGTCCGTGATAATCTATTTCCAGAGTTCCTCAGATCTGGTTTATTTCTGAATTTCTACCTCCAGTTTTCTCTGCTAGACTGTACCTTGTCTGCATTTGCAGTGCGCGTTCAAGCTAACGAAAGACCGAATCTCACTCCATTTTATCAAGTGGTTACCAATATATTTTTATGTATTTAATTAAAATGTTAAAATGAGGAGACAGCAGAACTCTTTATACTGTACAAAAGATGCTGACAAACACCTATACATCCAGTGGAACACCAATTCTAGACAAATCTGGATTAATGCTAACAACAAGCGCAGACATAAAAGCCCGTTGGGCGGAACACTTCAAAGAAATTCTTAACCGTCCACTACCTCACAGTTTAATAGATTTTGAAGCTGAAACACCAGCAGCAGAATTAGATGTAAATTTAGATGACTTCACCTTGAGTGAAATAGAAACCACCTTAAAGCTAATGACCAATAACAAGGCTGCTGGAGAGGATAAGTTAACAGCTGAGATCCTCAAGGCAATTGATAGCCATAATTTAATACATCTCCAAAAATGTTCAACATCATTTGGAAAACAGAGAAGACGCCTCATAAATGGAAAAAAGGAATCATTGTTAAGATCCCAAAAAAGGGCAATCTTAGAGATTGTAACAATTGGAGAGGCGTGACACTTTTGTCAGTTGCCTCAAAATTATTCTGTAAAATCATCCTAAATAGAATAAAGGATTCAATAGATACAGTAATGCGTGAAGAACAGGCTGGGTTTAGAAAAGGGAGAAGCTGTCTTGACCACATTTTCACTCTACGACTTATATTGGAGGAACACATTGAAAAGCAAAAACCTTTTGTACTTAACTTCATCGACTTCAAAAAAGCATTTGATAGTATTCATAGAGATTCTTTGTGGAAAATTCTGAAGCAATATGGCTTACCATCAAAAATCATAAATATTATCAAAGACATGTATGATGGTTACACATGTGCAGTTCGAACAGAGGAAGGACTGAGCGAATGTTTCCCAATAGAAACTGGGGTTAAACAAGGATGTATTTTATCGCCCTTGTTATTTGGAATTGTTATGGACTTCATAATGAAGAAATGCTGCACTGGTAATAAAGGCATCGAATGGATACAAGGAGACCATTTGGAGGACCTGGACTTTGCTGATGACATAGTTCTCATCAGCAATCAGATAAAAACGATGCAGGAAAACACAAATGAACTATCATCAATAGCCAGCAAAATTGGGCTTGAGGTCAATCATGAAAAGACTAAAGTCATGAAAAGTTTAATTCCAACAAGTGACAAAATATACATGGAAAACAAACCAGTAGAAGAGATCGATCACTTCATCTATCTTGGAAGTCACATTGATCGAGAAGGGGATACGAGCAAAGAAATTAGAATCAGACTGGCTAAAGCAGCAATGTCTTTCAGAAGCCTTGAAAAGTTGTGGAAATCAAAACTCATTAGCACAAACACAAAACTTAGGCTATTCAAATCAAATGTACTATCAACCCTTACGTATGCGTGTGAAAGCTGGAAAACAACAAGAGATATAGAAACAAAGTTGAACGCATTCGAAAATAAATGTCTAAGGAAAATACTTGGTATAGAATGGAACGAATTCAAAACAAACGAGGAAATTAGAGAAATCGCCAATCAACCACTAATATCTTCAGTAATAAAGAAAAGACGATGGTCATACGTTGGACATGTGATGAGAAGAGATAATAATCGAATAGCAAAGCAAGCCCTCATATGGGAAACAACAGGTAAAAGAAAAAGAGGAAGACCCAGGGAGACACTGAGAAGAACATTGATGAGAGAGGCAAGAGCAGCAGGAATCGGCTCCCTCAATGAGATAGAACTGCTTGCACAGAACAGAGACAGATGGCGAGATTTGATAAAATATCTTTAAAAGAAAACTGCTAGAACAAAAATTCATATAGGAGAAGGTGTATCTTGGTCTACGCCCTATGGGCCGGTTACGGCTCGAAAGGTCAATAGATAGATAGAATTAAAATGTTACTATCCGGTTACCAATATATTTTTATGTATTTAATTAAAATGTTACTATCCGGTTACCAATATATTTTTTATGTATTTAATAATTAAAATGTTACTATCCAGTTACCAATATATTTTATGTATTTAATAATTAAAATGTTACTATCCAGTTACCAATATATTTTATGTATTTAATTAAAATGTTACCATCCAGTTATCAATATATTTTATGTATTTAAATGTTACTATCCAGTTACCAATATATTTTATGTATTTAATTAAAATAGTCCTACCCAGTTACCGATATATTTTTTATGTTTTTAGTTAAAATGTTGCAGCATTGAGAATTTTTTTTTTTGCAAACTAACTTGCGTTGCTATTGTTTGTGAATTAAAAAAAACATTGAAATATTATAAAACATTTTCCAGAACATGTGAATTTGAAACATGAATTATTTAATTTAAACAACTACAGTGAAGAAAAGAACAATAAACGTCAGGTAGATATTATAATAGATAATCTATTAATAAGATAATCAGATAGATGAATATTAACATCATCATTAGCATGATTATTAGTATCTATCTATCTATCTTCCATTCGCCCGAAGTATTGTTTATATCTGCAATGTCGTTTCCTGTATAAATTTTATTGTGTTTTGCAATTCTTGCAGTGGTCCATATAGTTTTGTCTGTAGTGTTGTATCTATGGGCCAATGGATTTTCCTCATTCTACTATATTTAGTGCAGTCTTGAAGTATGTGTTCAGCAGTCTGGGGCGCCTGTCAACATATACACGTAGTTGAGGTGCCTATCTTGAATTTTGTATATAGGTGACTATGGAGTCGATTGTGTGTTCTGAGGCGTATAATGATAACTTGTTCATATCTATTCACATTATGAAAGACATCCTGCTTTGGGGCTTGTGGTCCTCTGATTGATTTGATTATCTGTTTCTTATGATGGTATGTAACCGGTGCATCTAGTTGTGTGCCTGTTGAACCTTCCTTTGCCCACTGATCTGCTTTCTCATTTCCTGGTATTCCACAGTGAGATGGGATTCACTGCAGGACAACCCTGTGGTGCTTGCAGAGTTCAGTCAATAAGGTCTGCAGATGTGGTAATCTTCTGGATTGTACTGCCTAGAGTACTGATCTTGCATCTGTCAAAAACACTACAGGATGTGGGCTAAGATTACTGTTCAGCAGTTTTTCTATTGCCAACTTTATTGCTTGGATTTCTGCATCATAATTGGGACAATATTTCCCTGTTGCTATTTTATTCATATCACTAGTGTTATTTGGGTACTCTATATATGCACCAGCTCCCCCATTCTTTACTGCATTATGTGCTGATCCATCTGTGTACACACGAATCCATAGGTCTTGTGGGTATTCTTCATCCAGGAAACCGAGAGTTATTGTTTTTCGCTGTAGACTATTCTGTTCCTCTTTGTCAACTATTCTATTCACTTCTGTCCGTATTTGTATTGATTATCCTGATTCCTCTGTCCAGGGAGTCTGTTCTGGTATGGGCAGAAGGGGTTTAACAACTCTTGGCATGTCTGGTGTTTGTCTACTAATACGCTTGGCTTGGTGGATAAAACTGCTTCTCTTAAGTCGTCCCAATGCAAGATTTTGGAATCGGTCCTTCATTGGATGTCTCGGCATGCATGCAAATTTTTCTGCCTGTATCAGCACCTTTGTGTCCCTCCGTTCTCTCAGTGCTGGTATCCTCCACAATTTCTCCATCTCCAATATTGGTGTTGATTTCATTGCTCCTCTGATGACCCTAGAGTGCCTGCTTTTGTACTTTATCCAGTTCTTGCAGTGTGGTGTTTGATGCTGAGCACCATGCAAATGATCCATATTCTAAATGTGGGCGTATACTCTGTTGGTAAACTTTACTGAGTATTTTCCCACTCGCACCCCATGTGGTTCCACACAGCTTTCTTAGAATAGCCAATTTCCTCCTTGCTTTTTGGGTTGCCTTATTTATCTGCTGTTTCCAAGATAGTTTGTTAACAAATGTAACTCCGAGATATGTAGCTTGTATGTCTTCTTTCACAGGCTCATTGTTTATGTAGATGGTTCCTGCTTTTTGTTTTGGGGAGAGAGTGAAAAGTGTAGTACTGCATTTGTCTGTATTGATGCTGATACACAAATTATTAGTATGATTAATATCATGATTATTAGCATGATTATTAGTATGATTATTAGTATGATTATTAGCATGATTATTAGTATGATTATTAGTATGATTATTATCATGATTATTAGAATGATTATTAGCATGATTATTAGTATGATTATTAGCATGATTATTAGTATGGTTATTATCATGATTATTAGCATGATTATTAGCATGATTATTAGTATGATTATTAGCATGATTATTAGTATGATTATTAGCATGATTATTAGCATTAGTATGATTATTAGCATGATTATTAGCATTAATATGATTATTAACATGAATATAATATGATTATTAGCATGATTATTAGTATGATTAATAGTATAATTATTAACGTGATTATTATCATGATTATTAGTATGATAATTAGTATAATTATCAGCGTGATTATTAGCATGATTAATAGCGTGATTATTGTATGATTATTAGCATGATTATTAGTATGATTATTGTATGATTATTAGCATGATTATTAGCGTGATTATTGTATGATTATTAGCATGATTATTAGCGTGATTATTGTATGATTATTAGCATGATTATTAGTATGATTATTAGCGTGGTTATTTGTATGATTATTAGCATGGTTATTAACATGATTCTTAGCATGATTATTAACATGATTAAAATGATTATTAACATAATTAGTAACATGATTATTAACGGGATTATTAGTATGATTATTAGCGTGAGTATTAGCATGCTTATTAGCATGATTATTAGTATGATTATTAGCGTGATTAATAGCATGATTATTAGCGTGATTATTAGTATGATAATTAACATCATTATTAGCATGATTATTAGTATGAATATTAACTTTATTCTTAGCCTGATTATATGATGATTAAAATGATTATTAACATAATTAGTAACATGATTATTAGCATGATTATTAGCACGATTACTAACATAATTATTTGCATGATTACTAACATGATTATTTGCATGGTTATTTGCATGATTATTAGCATGATTATTAACATGACTATGCATGGATATTAGCACGATTATTAACATATACAGATTTTATTTGTTGCGAACACTTTAGTTTATTAGTGGATAGAGCTGCTATCTGTCTCAAGCACATCTACACAGAAAATAAGAAGACAGATGGAATGCGCCATAAATACAGCGCAAAACAAATATTGGGAACTAAGAATACGACTAATGTATGATCCTTGACTCCCTTTTGCTGGTGGGTTGGTCACAGATGTGTTTTTATGTAGAATTGCTGTGAAGCAAGGAGCTTTACGTGACACAGTTTCACTTCTTTTATCTTAATCTCTGACACATCCACACTTCAGGAAGCTGGTACTATCTCCAGGCTGGTTTCAGGCATGTCGTGTGGGTGTCTGATGACCTGCTCCATGCACCACAACTCTGCTTAAGTTGCCAGTCTGAGAGTAGAATCCTTTCAGGCTGCCCCATTTGTTTCTAAATATAAAAAAATACAAGTTCATGAAATTTATAAATGAAAATAACGAACAAAACTTCAAATAAACAATCTATTTTTAGTAATAAAAAAAAAGTAATGAGCCCCCGTCATGCCAAGTGGCGTATAGGGAATATGGTGTTAGTGACCATACATTTTACAGACCTTCAGCACATGGTTTTTGGGGTAATGTGGTTGGTATTACGCCCGCGTCTCTTTACTTTCCCAGAAAAAATCCGGTACCCATTTAAGGCTGGGTGAACCCGGCAGCCGTCGATTGTGATCGAACCCTACCTCTTGTCCTTTGTAGTCCAGTTCACTAACCACTGAGCTATCGCGGCTCATTTTTAGTTATGGAAACTTCTTTTGTTTGTCAAGAAGCGCACATTATAAACCTCACACAGCTGCTTATTTATAATTACAAACCTCACACAGCTGCTTATTTATAATTACAAACCTTACACAGCTGATTATTTATAATTACAAACCTCACACAGCTGATTATTTATAATTACAAACCTTACACAGCTGATTATTTATAATTACAAACACAATTGTTTATTTATAATTACAAACCTCACACAGCTGCTTATTTATAATTACAAACCTCACACAGCTGCTTATTTATAATTACAAACCTCACACAACTATTTATTTATAATTACAAACACACACATAATTATTTATAATTACAAACCTCACACAACTGTTTATTTATATTTACAAACCTCACACGGCTGCTTATTTATAATTACAAACACAGCTACTTATTTATAATTACAAAACTCACACAACTGTTTATTTATAGTTACAAACCTTACACAGCTGCTTATTTATAATTACAAACACAGCTACTTATTTATAATTACAAACACAGCTACTTATTTATAATTATAAACCTCACACAGCTACTTATTTATAGTTACAAACACAGCTACTTATTTATAATTACAAACCTCACACAGCTGCTTATTTATAATTATAAACCTTACACAGCTGATTATTTATAAAATTACAAACCTTACACAGCTGCTTATTTAAAATTACAAATCTCACACAGCTATTTATTTATAATTACAAACCTTACACAACTGCTTATTTATAATTACAAATCTTACACAGCTGCTTATTTATAATTACAAACACAGCTGTTTATTTATAATCGTAAACCTCACGTACCTCATATAATTGCTTGCTCGAAACTTTTTCGATTATTTTGTTTTGGATGTTTCATTAATATTACAGCTATTTAAGATTAGTTTTATTCACTTACATATCTGTGTGTGTGTTGTTTGTTTGTTCCTACTGAAGGCTTATTGAGCCGAAACGTTGTTAAATTTTGTGTCGTATATCAATCACATAAAGCTTTTGCCATACCATTTATTTTTCAATTCTCCCTTGCTCAAACTACAAACTCCACATACCCATACAGTCACTTGTCTATAACCTCATACCTCACACCGTTCCTTGTCTATACCCATATACCTCACATATAGTACACCGTTGCTTGTCTATACCCACAAACCTCACATGTATCACATCATTACTTGTCTGTACCCGTATACATCAAATATATCGCACCAATACTTGTCTATACCAACAGATCTCACATATATCGCACCATTGCTTGTCTATACCAACAGATCTCACATATATCGCACCATTACTTGTACGGGATACGGGAGCCGCGATAGCTCAGTGGTTAGTGAACTGGACTACCACGGACAAGGGATAGTGTTCGACATAGATTTGTTGCATAAGATATTTTTTATTTTCTGAAATGTTGTTTTGGCCTGAGTTATTCTGCTTTTTATCTATGTGATGCATCTCCCATCTAATGATATTATTGTGGCCAAGTACTTGACGTGTTGCACTTTTGTTTCAGATTTATCCTGTTTATTTTTATGCTGTATGAAGGTGATGATTGTTTCTTCGATATGACCATTACTTCTGTTTTCTTACTATTCAGACTGAGACCTTTCTTGTTGCTTTCTTCTACTATTATGTCTATCATTTCTTGTAGTTCGTTCTCTGTCTCTGCTATTAAGACTGTGTCATCCGCATATCGCAAATTATATATCCTGTGACCGTTTTGTCTACCATTGATCTCATAATATTTTCGTTGTAAAGCAAAAACAAATCCGGCCACAGAACACAGCCTTGTCTGACTCCTTGCTTTATATATTGGAACTGTCCTGTTTGGTTGCTAAATTGTATAGCTGCTGTTTTTTTGCCAATACTTGTTTGTTTTTTTTAAAGATTTCCAGATATTTGCCATCAATGTTTAATTTCTCCAGCAGATTTATTATTTCCACATGCTTTACTTTGTCAAATGCCTTTGTGTAGTCTATAATGCACATAAACAGATCTTTCTTTACCTCTATAGATCTTTATATCAATGTTCTTAAGATATTGCATTATTGGTGCCCTTTCCTTCCACAAATCCACATTGTTCCTCACTTATTTCTGTTTTTATTTTGTTCCTTACACGTCTCATGATGATTCTTAGTAATATGTTCTTCATATGACTCATGAGACTAATAGATATTTAAGGGTTTTGGTGATGTGAGCTGTTTGCAATACGTGCCAACTGTTTTGCTGCATGGTTCAAATATGGGTTCACCATGACTTATCGTCTGCCAATGTGCACAACAGAAATGTATCGCCCTTCTCTTCATAACGCAGCAAATGGTTTAAACTCCCACCCATGCTGAATCACCCACTCGCTGATCGAGCTAGGACAGATTCCGTATCACACCGGCCAATTTTCCAACGGTCTGCAGCACAACCAATGAATACTACAAGGAGAATGATCATTTACACAACTGCAGATTGGTGTGTGCTTATTACGTCAAATGTAACATCATCTTACCTCATAAGTATGTCCAATTGACACAGCACGGCGGGTTTCATTTAAACACGCTTCGTATATTGAGAATGTTAACAAATGTACATAAACTCACCTGTCTTGTAAAAACAAAACTAAAGTAGGCAATACAATGCTTTGAACATTAAAAATGTTAGTTTAAAATAAGAATAAATAAATTAACCGAAACAAAAATTACAGAACAAAGACTTGAATAAAGAGCATTGTAGGTAATATAGAAATTAGGAAATTATTTTTTTTTCATATATAGATTGTGCAGATGCTATTTTTTTCGAACACTGAAAATATTTGGGAAATCAGATTTATTCACTTATGTCAATGACAGCTTAGCAATTTTTAAAAATGTGTTTTGTGACAGCTTTACATAGGAGAATAATGCAGAAACATGGAGTCTCTGCCTATAAATACTTACGGTCTTAGGGCCTTATGTAGGACGAAATAGCTTGAATGCGGTAGCCTAGTTGGGAAAACCACCCGACTGGACTACCGACGTTCGGACAACCCGTGTTCGATTCCCGCTGGAAGCAGTGTGAGTTGTACCCGTGGTTGGAAAAAAAAATACCCCGCGGTCGATCCAGCCGATGGCAGAAATGGGTACAAGGGTAGTACACTGGGAAGGTGAGGAATGCCGCCTTGCATCGTGAGTTTCGATGCTTGAAGCAACACTATCCAGAAGTGACCGAACACTTATGGGTAAAAACTCGCGTGCTAAGACTCCGATTCAGGTCTCGTACTTTATCTTTAGCTTGATTTTTAAAATTGATTTCTTATGTAAAGTAGTCTGGATACACTGTGTCCAACTCCCTCCCTTGTCACCAACTTTATCGCAGTACCTCAATTATTGGCTACTTCCCTTAGGGGGAAAAAAAACATATCAATAAGACATACACGAGATAAGACGTTATTGCATCGCCAAATAAGCATTGGACACCATCAAGATAAGTAATGCTTGAACCCTGACTGCCGATTGATGGGGCGGGACATCAGTTACATCTGACTCCTCTTCATTTCGAATACATCCGTGCTTGAGGAAACTGGTAACCATCCCGAGGCAGCTTTGTGGCATGTCGTGTGGCGCCTGATGACCTGCTCCATGTACAACAACCCTACAGAATTTGCCGGTCTGAGAGTAGAAACCTTTTAATGTCGGGTTGCCCCAAAACATTCTAAAGAGAGAGAGAGAAATATTACGTGGCTCTTACAGAGAAGAACAACAATGTTATTTTTTGGTTAAAAAAAAGAACAAACACGTTATATATTTGAACTCTATTCTTTTTTTGGCAGACTACACACATTGTACATACATCTGGTTCTGGTTTAATTTAATTTTATAGATATGTGTCTCGAGCTTTTCCTTACAGCATACATCAACACTTCATAACAAAAACAAACACTTCATAACATTAAACAATTATAACATAAACAAAGGAACATTTCGTAACAACATACAGAAACATTAAGAAACAATACAAACACTTCATAACATAAACACTTAATAACATAAACACTTAAAAACATAAACACTTCATAATAACACAAATTAACGCTTCATAAGAAAGAAACATAACAAAATAAAAAACACTTCATAGTAAAAACAAAATCTACATAACAACATAAACAAACACAGCATAACATTAACAAACAATTCAGAATATAAATAAACAAATACTACACAATAACAGAAACAGACACTTCATAACATCACAAAGAACACTTCATAACATCACAAACAGTTCATAAAAACACAAACACTTTAATAACATCACAAAGAACACTTCATAATATCACAAACGCTTCATAAAAACACAAGGAACACTTTATAACAAGACAAGGAACACTTCATAATAACACGAACAACACTTCATAACATCACAAGGAACAATTAATAACAGCACAAACACATCATAACAACACAAAGAACAGTTTATAATATCACAAGAAAAACTTCAAAACATCACAAGGAACACGTCATAACAACACAAATAAACACTTCATAACAACTCATAGAAACACTTCATAACAACATAAAGAAACACTTCATAGCATCACAAAGAAACACTTCATAACATCACAAGAAACACTTCATAACAACACGAACACTTCATAATAACACGAACACTTCATAACAACACAAACATTTCACAACAACACAAACACTTCACAACAACACAAAGAAACACAATGTGCAGTGAAAACAATTAGACGCAGACAAAGCGTTATTCTGTTCTTCCCATCATCATCATCATCATCATCATCATCATCATCATCATCATCATCGTCATCATGTAGATGACGAAATTTTAGCCGCTGGTTGAATTAAAAAAAAAAAGGTAATCGATGCTAAATGCGGTTCCATGGTTTCATCATCATCAAGTACCGGGCCTGCTGGCGTAGGTGATCATGTCTCTCAACAACTTTCGATCTCGACAGTTATATATCATTTCTGTTGTTGACCTTCTGCCATTCTCTTAAGCTATCTGGTATTTTTTTCTCTTTGCTCAGTTGTTCTCTTCTCATTACATGGACAAAAAATGTCCAATGGTTTAGAAAGGGCTAAAAGATCATGTCAAGTGTTAATGTTTCTGTGTGTTACTTTTTTTTTACTTTTCTTTCATTTATATCCGTTGTCTCTAAGTTTCTTGTGAAAGTGGGGTGTTAGGGTCAATGTTCTATAGATTTTTTCAGAAGTTTAGTTCAATGTTTATTTATATTCTACATCAAATTTCATGTCAAGTATTAAATAACATAGAAACTGGGAGAACATTGTCACATGTCATTGCAAAATTAGAAATGCCATCATGATTTAGAAATGGTATAATATAAACATAAAGTGATATGGATCAATAGAATTAACATCAAGAAAAGGTGCATTTAATTCCTGAAGCAAACAATATTTGGATCTATTGTCTCCGATAATTTTAACCAGAAAAAAAGGGACAACAGTCACCAGAAATGTCATTTGAAGGAAATCAATTAAGAGTTTAGGATTTATTCTTGTCTTTGTGACAGACTATGTCGCTGAATCTTTTGTTGTTAAAGGAAGAAAAATAAATCAGAGTCGCTGGTAATGTTGAAGATACTGAGGAAAATATAAAATAAATAGTGCACCATACCTGCTGGCGTTGTTGTATTGTTTCTGCAGAGACCAGTTCGTGGCAATTAGGGCAGTTTCTATCATGACTGTGTTCACTATGACGTCGTAGTCTCCGTTATAGATCAAGACTTTGTAGTTGTCCAATAAAACGGCCATCTCAGGTTTGGTGCTGACAAAGATATCAGGGCCAAACAGATCAAACAAAATGTCATTATCTATATCAAATAAATGATTAGATCCGACATGAACCGCTTGACGAATTTCATCACTGTTCATAATTGTGCCCACAAGCTCATAGTCTATTACTTCACCTGTCACAAAATTGTCCAATGAGTGTATGTTTATTGGAAAGAGAACGCTAAAAATATCGGTGGATGTCGAGTTCCAGAGTGCACCCCTAAGAAATTCCTGGTATTTTATCTGAGCTTTGGCCTTACGTGCTTTCATTTCGGAGTTACTGATGACACCTATAGCGTAGACGTACTCGAAGAAAGCCAAAGCCATCGTTGGTGGGTCGAAGTAAGGGCCACCCAGAATGATGCCAGCGAGTGGAATCTCTGCTGTCTCGTTACGTCTTTGTGAGTGAATTTTATGAGCCAGAGCGGGAACGTACTTTCCAGCATAAGACTGGCCTGAGATGTAAAACTGTCTGCTCTTGTACTCAGGAAACATCTTGAAGAACTGCAGGACAAAGTTGTACAGGTCATGTGTGTATCCAGCTTGTGTCACCTTATAACCCGCCTCCCCCATTTCTGAGAAACTATAACCTGAACCAACATGATTGTCAACGTACACAACAGAGGCAGGTCCAACCCAAGTGTGGGTACGGCGGCCGTAAGATTCATCATACATTTCTCGCTGTGCTTCTAATGGCCCATGCGTCCAGAAAAGTCCAAACATTGAGGACACAGTTGGACCTCCATTGAACCACATTAAAAGTGGAGCATCTTTGTTCAGCTGTGAGGGAAAATGCCAGAAAAACAGGTGGTTTTTTAGCTTTTTGTCAACAGTGATGTAACCAGCATGGCTGTATAACTCGGTGAACTTGCTCAACTTGACCTCGCTTTTATCCCGTGCGGTTTTTATATCACCGTTGTCCAGATATGGGGTCAGAAACAACGAGTCGTCACCGCTTTCTGCACAAGATGACAGATCTCTAATTGTTGCAGCCATAAGAATTTTCAATAACCAGATCATGTGAGACATAATTACCTGAAAAACTGAGATGAAATTATGTTAGATAATACGGTTAATGATCACTATGGCTGTAGTCTTATTTCTCAAAGAGAAAATAATCATCAATAAATTATTTAATAGTCAAAGCGTATTAGTTACTTTACATTTGAAGAAAGCAAAGAGGAAAGAAATTAAGTAGTAGACGTTTACTTTTGTAAATTAGAGGACCTCCTCCACCCTCCCCCAAAATATCCTTACTCCTTCTCTTTTCCACTGACAAATAATAAGTGATATAGAAAACATATACATATAACCATTACACGCATACACTTTTATACAATAAAAATACTTTTAAAACATTTTTTTACAACCGTATTTAA
Organism: Megaustenia siamemsis; assembly: GCA_032433765.1. Taxonomy (NCBI): domain Eukaryota; kingdom Metazoa; phylum Mollusca; class Gastropoda; order Stylommatophora; family Ariophantidae; genus Megaustenia; species Megaustenia siamemsis. The sequence goes on from JAVIAB010000156.1 coordinate 48,872,812, forward strand.
ACATGATTTGCGTGTAGCTTTCATTTAATATAAAATCGCATTAAAAGACTGAATTATAGCTGACTGCTCGCGATATTACGGTCAGAGAGCCAAAACTCCACATCTCAGTCTTAGATTTAGAAATTGACTGATTGGTATAGTAAATGAATGGAGTGGATACCCAATAGAGCTGTCAAAGTAGTACTCAAAATGACTTACTGGAGTTGAATAGTCTGCGCGATAAGGATTTGATATCGTAACTTGCTGTAAGCTATGAGAGGTAGTGTAACCAGGCTCATTTTATGTTCAGTTAAAGATGGACGAGAAAGAAGCGTGATCTAAAGTCTATCGCAAACAAATCACGAAGATATCGAAGTTACACATAAAGAGATAAACGAGAGAATCGATCTTGATTTAAGAAGGCCAGTTGATTAACAACTCCTGAAGACTTCCGCACTGAAGCACGAACTCCGTTGCACCAGCGAAGACCTTAGAGTCTTGGCCTCTGGTTACATTACTGGATCAACCGCCACATGTTCGAATTGGAAAAGTCCATCAGTCAAGCAAAACATTTTGGCGTCGAGAAGAATAAAATCACACAGGTAGCTGTTTTTGACCGGAAGTCGACAGCGTTAGGCAGGTGTCCAAAGAAGACTTGATGGGTATACTTCAGAAGAGATCAGAACACTTATTTATTTGTCCGATGTGCAACGAGGATGACCTGTGGACTAAACGACATGAAACTATTAAAAAGTTTAAAAAAGGCATATTCTTGTGATCACTTTTACATATAAGATCAATGATTCTATCAAGCATCTTCTGTACAGAAAAGAGAGTTCGCTATAATGAATCACGTCACCTGTCTTAGGTATTAACTGCACGATAAGTCGAATGAGAGCAGAATTTAATGATACAATTTTACTGAACGCAAATTGGTTCACTGTTGTCAAATTTTCAACGTAATTGACTCTGCGTTCAACACAAGCGTTCATTTCACGTCTTCCGGTGCATTAAAGGTGCGTGCTTTCCACTAAACGACTGCTCTTTCTTTTCCTCTTTTTTCTTTCCTTCCTCATTTGTCTTGCAGCGTTGAAGGGAGATATAATTTGCGGTCTTTTGCTCTTCTGTTCGCCCCTTCTGCTGTTATGTTTTCTAGTGGTTCTAATATTCCATCCATCCATCTTTTTCGTGGTCGACCATTGGGTCTGTTATTATCACAACGTTTGCTGAAGGCTCTTTGTGATGTGTACTGCTCTTTTGTACATCAATTCTTCTCCTTTCCTGCCATAACTGCGGGAATCGTTGGAGCAGCACTGATATACTTTGTCAACCTTCTACATTTATCTTTCATTCCTTGCGACTCTAGACAGTAGAGAACTGCCAATCGTTGAAGCTATCTACCGAGCCCTTCCTCTGTCTACATCCCCTTCTCTCTCCTTTAACAGTTCTTTGCAGAATGTTTTTTTTGATAGACAAGACAATCAAGATACATGGTGAAACTATTTCATTTTGCTTTTCTTCACAATTGTCAAAACGATCATTATGCACGCTATTTCATTTTGTATCCTTTTGTAAACTTTTTCTTTTGTGATACAATCTAAGTAATAGAGTTCCAAAATCTGACAATACCATTTCATCTATAGCTCCATTGGGTAGTTTATAAAGTCGAACGTCTTGAAAGTCATTTTGAAGTCATTTTGCAAGAAGTGATTGTCCCTGCGCAGGGAGACGTCGTGGTAGTCGCCGGACGTTTTACAACCAAATACATCCTCTCTCTGCGCATGCTCACAGTCCTTATGACTGATGTACTCCCTCGACAAATTGCTGCAGAAAGCTTCTTTGAGTGATAATGATATGTCGCTGTACCTGTGGAAGCTGCTTATCCATTTATTTGAGCAGACTCTATTCCGCTTCTACACTTATAGTTCCTAGGTACATCGAAAGGTTATTTTCAAATTTGAAACCCGGCGATCACTTGCAAGATTACCCAGAGAGTTGTTCATGAACTGCAGACTCTCTATCAACTACAACTGCCTGACTGCGAGCCCCTTGGACTTTTCATTTTATTTGAAATGCAACGGATTTTCTGGCCTTCAGCTTTGCTTCATCTTAGAGGCTGATTGATTGAGTGCACACAGTTGTCTTGCAAGTTGTGGAACACCACGATTACTTTTATCATTTCCGGATGAAAACACAGCTTCAGACAGCACACATCAGAAGTTGCATCGCTAATTTTAATGTAGCTGTGGTCTCGCAGTCTCTCATTACCGGCTCGCTGCGGTGTTGTATGTCTATTATTCGCTGTATGTAGTAGAAGGTCGCCGTATGTCAGTACCTGGTCGATACATGTTAGTATTAGGTCCATGTATGTAGTACCTGGTCGCCGTATGTCAGTACCTGGTCGATGCATGTTAGTACCAGGTCGACGCATGTTAGGACCTGGTCGCTGCATGTCAGTTACTGGTCGTCGTATGTAAATAATAGGTGGCCGCATGTCATTACCTGGTCGCAGCATGTCAGTATCTGGTCGCCGCATGTCAGTACCTGGTCGCCGCATGTCAGTACCTGGTCGCAGTATGTCAGTACCTGGTCGCCGCATGTCAGTGCCTGGTCGCTGCATGTAGTATTTGGTCGCAGCATGTCAGTGCCTGGTCGCTGCATGTCAGTACCTGGTCGCTGCATGTAGTATTTGGTCGCAGCATGTCAGTACCTGGTCGCCGTATGTCAGTACCTGGTCGCTGTATGTCAGTACCTGGTCGCCGCATATCAGTACCTGGTCGCTGCATGTAGTACCTGGTCGCCGCATGTCAGTACCTGGTCGCTGCATGTAGTATTTGGTCGCAGCATGTCAGTTCCTGGTTGCTGCATGTACTATTTGGTTGCAGCATGTCAGTACCTGGTCGCCTCATATCAGTACCTAGTCGTTGCATGTAGTACCTGTTCGCCGCATGTCAGTACCTGGTCGCCGTATGTCAGTACCTGGTCGCCGCATATCAGTACCTAAAAAAAAATAGTCGTTGCATGTAGTACCTGATCGCCGCATGTCAGTCTCTGGTCGCTGCATGTAGTACCTGGTCGCCGCATGTCAGTCTCTGGTCGCTGCATGTAGTACCTGTTCGCCGCATGTCAGTCTCTGGTCGCTGCATGTAGTACCTGTTCGCCGCATGTTAGTACCTGGTTGCTGCATGTAGTATCTCGTCGCCGCATATCAGTACCTTGTCGCTGCATGTAGAACCTGATCGCCGCATGTCAGTCTCTGGTCGCTGCATGTAGTACCTGGTTGCCGCATGTAGTACCTGGTTGCTGCATGTTAGTACCTGGTCGCCGCATGTAGTACCTGGTTGCTGCATGTTAGTACCTGGTCGCCGCATGTAGCACCTGGTCGCCGCATGTAGTACCTGGTTGCTGCATGTTAGTACCTGGTCGCCGCATGTAGTACCTGGTTGCTGCATGTTAGTACCTGGTCGCCGCATGTAGTACCTGGTTGCTGCATGTTAGTACCTGGTCGCCACATGTAGTACCTGGTCGTCGCATGTAGTACCTGGTCGCCGCATGTAGTACCTGGTCGCCGCATGTAGTACCTGGTTGCTGCATGTAGTACCTGGTCGCCGCATGTAGTACCTGGTTGCTGCATGTAGTACCTGGTTGCTGCATGTAGTACCTGGTCGCCGCATGTAGTACCTGGTTGCTGCATGTAGTACCTGGTTGCTGCATGTAGTACCTGGTTGCCGCATGTAGTACCTGGTTGCCGCATGTAGTACCTGGTTGCTGCATGTAGTACCTGGTTGCCGCATGTAGTACCTGGTTGCTGCATGTAATACCTGGTTGCCGCATGTAGTACCTGGTTGCTGCATGTAGTACCTGGTTGCTGCATGTAGTACCTGGTTGCTGCATGTTGTACCTGGTTGCTGCATGTAGTACTTGGTCGCCGCATGTAGTACCTGGTCGCCGCATGTAGTACCTGGTCGCCGCATGTAGTACCTGGTTGCTGCATGTAGTACCTGGTCGCCGCATGTAGTACCTGGTTGCTGCATGTAGTACCTGGTCGCCGCATGTAGTACCTGATCGCCTCATGTCAGTCTCTGGTCGCTGCATGTAGTACCTGATCGCCGCATGTCAGTCTCTGGTCGCTGCATGTAGTACCTGTTCGCCGCATGTAGTACCTGGTCGCCGCATGTAGTACCTGGTCGCCGCATGTAGTACCTGGTTGCCGCATGTCAGTCTCTGGTCGCTGCATGTAGTACCTGGTCGCCGCATGTAGTACCTGGTCGCCGCATGTAGTACCTGATCGCCGCATGTCAGTCTCTGGTCGCTGCATGTAGTACCTGGTCGCTGCATGTAGTACCTGTTCGCCGCATGTAGTATCTGGTCGCCGCATGTAGTACCTGGTCGCTGCATGTAGTACCTGGTCGCCGCATGTAGTTCCTGGTCGCCGCATGAAGTACCTGATCGCCGCATGTAGTACCTGGTCGCCGCTTGTAGTACCTGGTCGCCGCATGTAGTACCTGGTCGCCGCATGTAGTACCTGGTTGCCGCATGTAGTTCCTGGTTGCCGCATGTAGTACCTGGTTGCTGCATGTAGTACCTGGTTGCTGCATGTAGTACCTGGTTGCTGCATGGAGTACCTGGTTGCTGCATGTAGTACCTGGTCGCCGCATGTAGTACCTGGTCGCCGCATGTAGTACCTGGTCGCTGCATGTAGTACCTGGTTGCCGCATGTAGTACCTGGTCGCCGCATGTAGTACCTGGTTGCCGCATGTAGTACCTGGTTGCTGCATGTAGTACCTGGTCGCCGCATGTAGTACCTGGTTGCCGCATGTAGTACCTGGTCGCCGCATGTAGTACCTGGTTGCCGCATGTAGTACCTGGTCGCCGCATGTAGTACCTGGTCGCCGCATGTAGTACCTTGTTGCCGCATGTAGTACCTGGTCGCCGCATGTAGTACCTGGTCGCCGCATGTAGTACCTGGTTGCTGCATGTAGTGCCTGGTCGCCGCATGTAGTACCTGGTCGCCGCATGTAGTACCTGGTTGCCGCATGTAGTACCTGGTCGCCGCATGTAGTACCTGGTCGCTGCATATCAGTCTCTGGTCGCTGCATGTAGTACCTGGTTGCTGCATGTAGTACCTGGTTGCTGCATGTAGTACCTGGTTGCTGCATGTAGTACCTGGTTGCTGCATGTAGTACCTGGTCGCCGCATGTAGTACCTGGTCGCCGCATGTAGTACCTGGTCGCTGCATATCAGTCTCTGGTCGCTGCATGTAGTACCTGATCGCCGCATGTCAGTCTCTGGTCGCTGCATGTAGTACCTGGTCGCCGCATGTAGTACCTGGTCGCCGCATGTAGTACCTGTTCGCTGCATGTAGTACCTGGTCGCCGCATGTAGTACCTGGTCGCCGCATGTAGTACCTGGTCGCCGCATGTCAGTACCTGGTCGCTGCATGTAGTACCTGGTCGCCGCATGTAGTACCTGGTCGCCGCATGTAGTACCTGGTCGCTGCATGTAGTACCTGTTCGCCGCATGTAGTACCTGGTCGCTGCATGTAGTACCTGGTCGCTGCATGTAGTACCTGGTTGCCGCATGTCAGTACCTGGTCGCTGCATGTAGTACCTGGTCGCCGCATGTAGTACCTGGTCGCCGCATGTAGTACCTGGTCGCTGCATGTAGTACCTGGTCGCCGCATGTCAGTACCTGGTCGCCGCATGTCAATACCTGGTCGATGCATGTAGTACCAGTTCGCTGCATGTTAGTACCTGGTCGCCGCATGTAGTACCTGGTCGCCGCATGTCAGTACCTGGTCGATGCATGTAGTACCAGTTCGCTGCATGTTAGTACCTGGTCGCTGCATGTAGTACCTGGTCGATGCATGTAGTACCAGTTCGCTGCATGTTAGTACCTGGTCGCCGCATGTCAGTACCTGGTCGATGCATGTAGTACCAGTTCGCTGCATGTTAGTACCTGGTCGCCGCATGTAGTACCTGTTCGCCGCATGTCAGTACCTGGTCGATGCATGTAGTACCAGTTCGCTGCATGTTAGTACCTTGTCGCTGCATGTAGTACCGGGTCGTCAAATGTCAGTATTTGGTTGCCGCGTAGTTATATGCCTTCCACTAGCCACATGTCAGTATCTGGTCGCCGCGTAGTTATATGCCTTCCACTAGCCACATGTCAGTATCTGGTCGCCGCGTAGTTATATGCCTTCCACTAGCCACATGTTAATATCTGGTCGCCGCGTAGTTATATGCCTTCCACTAGCCACATTTTAATATCTGGTCGCCGCGTAGTTATATGCCTTCCACTATCCACATGTCAGTATCTGGTCGTCGCGTAGTTATATGCCTTCCACTAGCCACATTATAGTATCTGGTCGCCGCGTCGTTATATGCCTTCCACTAGCCACATGTTAATATCTGGTCGCCGCGTAGTTATATGTCTTCCACTAGCCACATGTCAGTATCTGGTCGCCTCGTAGTTATATGCCTTCCACTAGCCACATGTCAGTATCTGGTCGCCTCGTAGTTATATGCCTTCCACTAGCCACATTTTAGTATCTGGTCGCCGCGTAGTTATATGCCTTCCACTAGCCACATTTTAGTATCTGGTCGCCGCGAAGTTATATGCCTTCCACTAGCCACATTTTAGTATCTGGTCGCCGCGTAGTTATATGCCTTCCACTAGCCACATTTTAATATCTGGTCGCTGCGAAGTTATATGCCTTCCACTAGCCAGAACTTAGTATCTGGTCGTCAAGGTGTTATATGCCTACCATTCGCCACATGTCAGTATCTGGTTGCCGCGGTGTTAAATGCCTACCTATCACCGCAATTTATTTTGAATACAAATAATAATAAATGAATATTGCAATAGGGGCACAATTCAGAAGCCAAACGCTAGGAAACCCTGCTACTCAGCTAACTAAAAAATTAGCTGTCGTGGACGATGTCTTTCACGCAGGTGTTCTCATGACTATAGCATAGGGTTACGATCACAGCTCGGGAATAAATTGTATTTCTGTACTTTCCTATTAAGACAAGTATTTCCCAGTAGGGCTGAATACTTGTGTTGCAGACAAACATTTATAGTTCGAAACCGCACGAATAGTAGTTTCCAGTGGTTTTTATACCGGAGACAAATAATAATACATGAATGTTACTATAGAGGGCAAATTGAGAACTTGACCGTGGTTAAAAAAAAATCTTCTTGATATCATCAAATTCAGTGTAGCGTTTTTTTTTAAATTTAGAATATTCTCTTCTGTGTTCTGTCTCTGTTTCTGTCTCTGTCTCTCTCCTTCGCGCCCCCCCCCCCCAGAGTAAAGTTTGACGGCTTTGACTATGCCGTAGGTGTAGAATGCTACATAGTAATAACTGTATGGTAAATGTTTACCGACCCGTAGGATACTACTTTCTCTGGGACTTTACCGCAGCCTTCGATAGAAATATTCGAAATCGGTGAAGACGATATAATACATACACCTGTAATGGGTTGTAATCAAGAGAATGATGTCATCCTCCAACATTTTACTTATTTGGAGGTTTTCACATAAACTATATCAGTCTTGGATGTGGGCTTCTATCAAAGCTTCCGGCGAGCGGACGTGGTGGCACGACAAGAATGCTGGAAAGTTTCATTATTATAACTTCGGTAGCAGAGAAGAGCCAGATCTTTGGTACAAACATTATGTTCCTTTCCATGATTTTCGGCCAGAATCAGGATATTGAACTCGCGGCCTCTCTGCTTCGATATATGGTAAATATGTGGCTCGTCCGTCCAAATAAATACGTTGATTGTAAATCGCAGTTTTGTCGCTTGAATTTCTTTACAGACTTCACCGTCTATTCCTGTCTATTCCTGTGAAGTTTAATTCTTTTTTTTTAAAAATCCCAAAACGCACAGAAAGATATTTGATTGAGTTCCACCTTTTTTCAATTAACACAAAAACCTTGCATCGGCCTCTTTACGTAATCGCGGAATTTGACACAACAATACTTCTCTCAGACACTTGCAAGCGACGCTGTGGAGTTTAAAGTAAGCCACTGACATGAACTACACATGTCTTGAAATAATGATTGAAGATACAATTATGATGTGGTCAGAAGTTCAACAATGTGTGATTAAAGACTAAAGTCACGAAAAGCTTAATTCCACCTGAAAGATTATACATGGAAAACACCGAATAGCAAAGCAAGCCCTCATGTGGGAAACAACAGATAAGAGAAAAAGAGACACTGAGAAGAACATTGATCAGAGAGACAAGAGCAGCAGGAATCGGGTCCCGCAATGAGATCGAGTTTGCTTGCACAGAATATAGAAAAATGGCGAGATTTGATAAAAAATCTTTGCAAGGATTGAAACTGCTAGAACGAAAAAAATTGAGATAAGAGAAAGAGTATCTGGGTCTATGCCCTGTGGCCGGCCACGGCTCGAAAGATCAATAGATAGATATATACATGTATATCGTGATCAAATTAACCTTTGACTTGTGAGTATATACAACAATATATGGTCTTCAATATATATGAAAAAATAGAAAATCTTTTCATAATATCAAGCACTTAGAACGTGTATTTATAATATTATGGCAAAATATATAATAAACGCAATAAAATATATAGATAATATAGTTCTGCAATGGAATAATGTTTCATTTGTCATTGTCTTCGAAGTTCTGACGCTGTTTTATTTATGGAAGGTAATCTTTATAATTTATAGCTGCAGACATATGTACAATGTGTCTCCATTTGTTGGGAGCTTTCTTCCCATTCCCAGTATATAATGTACGGATGTCTTCCTCGGCCAATGAGAAATGTCGACAACACTCGGTGTAGTGTCTTGGCTTTGGAAATATCTCTTCACAGCTAGACCAGACAAAACACGTGTGCTTAATTTGGAATATTACACTTTCCATTGAATGTATGCGACCATGCAGGTACGACCAGATGCACTTTTTGAAACATTTCATGAAGACAAAAAAAGATAAACATTGGAATATTTTAGCACATTGGAAGACGATTTTTAAGTGGAAAATATTGTTTATTCAGAAGTCTACAATTTAAAATTACAATTGTTTAATCGATTCTTTCTAAATATTCAAATTGATAGCAAAAGATGGAAAACAACGTATAATCCGGAAATCCGGTATTGTGTATTATATATAAAACAAGATATATTTTTCAAAAATAACGTTTAAATATTTATCTTTTTCACGGAAGGACAGTGGGCCCGCATGAAGAAAACAAGGTCTCAAAAGAGCGACGGTAGATACAAGTTTGAGAAACAATGGCCTAGAAGACAGTAAGTACAATAGTAGATAGTACAAGGCTGAACGGCTTGAGTTTGGCCAAGAAGACGGCAAAATCCGCAAGACAAACCAACTTCATAATGTTCTGTTTCATGTAATCTAGTTACCAACATATTGTTTATTTATTTAGTGAAAATAAATGTATTACGAAGCGTGTATGGAATCTGTTCCAGTGACTTTAGTATAAATATATGTAAGGTACATCAGCAGGTTTGACAGAATTAAATAAAACAATTGATATGAAGCAAGAACTCACCGAGATTCTTTCGGAAAAAATAGTAATTTGCGTTTAGACAAACATCCCATTCCACGGGTAGAGTGCGGGCGCCGTCTGGGAAAAATGGCAGGATGCTCATTGAACCATTTCGTTATCGAGGTCATGACATCTTCATGAGTGTTGAATCGTTGTCCCTATCATCATCATCGAGTGCCGTCTCCGCAACGAAGGTTGGCTACCATTGAGCGCCATCCTGCTATGTCTCTTGCTTTGATGGTGCAGGTTGTCATAGGCTGATTTGTCCATCTTTATTTGTTACTCGTCCATGTTAGTCTTGGTCTGCTTCTGCCTCTTTTACCTTGTATTTTCCCCTCCACGATTACTTTTAGTTGGCTGTTGTGTCTTTTAACATGGCCCAAAAATCGCATTTGTCTTGTTTGAATTGTGCTTAGTAGTTCTCTTTTCATTTTTAGTTGTTTTAAGACGTCATCGTTTGTCTTTTTTTCCTTCCATCCAATTCTACCTATTCTTCTATATATTCCCATTTCAAAGGCTTCAATTCTCTGTTCTGTTTTTTTGGGTCTAATGTCCATGTTTTTGCACCATATAGGAATATTGAGAAGATGTAACATTTTGATATTCTTAGTTTTAGCCCTGGTGTTATTTGTTTTGATGTTAGTATGTTCTTCATGACATTAAAATGACTTTTTGCCATTCCTATTCTTTTGTTTTATTCAGCTGTACATTTTCCATCACTGATTATAGTATGTCCAAGGAGTTGTAGTTCTGAACTGTCTCCAGGTCTATTCATTCAATTTTGATATCCACTTGTGGGTTTTGAGTATTTTCTTTGTTTATGATCATAGTTTTAGTCTTTTTGATATTCATTTCTAGGCCATATTTTTTAAGCTTGTCATGTTTATTACATTAGGTAATTGTTGATCTTTAAGATTTTCTGCTAGTAGTACAGTATCATCAGCATATCTTAGGTTATTGATTATCTTTCAATTAATGTTTAGGCCTGGCATCTCTGAGATGTTTTTAAAGATTTGCTCAGTGTATATATCGAACAAGTTTGGTGATAGGATGCATCCTTGTCTTACTCATCTTTTTATATCAATGGGTGTAGAGTAGTCTTTGTTATATTTTATTATTGCTGTTTGCTCCCAGTATAGATTACATATTAGTCGTATGTCCATGTCATCTAGATGTATCTATTTTAGGCATTCTATAAGTTGTTTGTGGTGTACTCTATCAAAAGCTTTAGTGTAGTCTATGAAGCAAGCATATATTGGTTTGCTTATTTCTGTGTACTTTTCGATTAATGTCCAGATTATTACGTCAGATGTGACATCATCTTACCTCCTACGTATGTTAACTTGGGCGGGTTTCATTTAAACACGCTTCACATATTGAGATTGTTAACAAATGTACAGAAACGGACCTGTCTTGTATAAATAAAAATAGAGTAGGCAATACAATGGTTTGAACCTTAAAAATGTTAGTTTAAAATAAGAATTATTAAATTAACCGAAACAAAAATTACCGAAAAAAACTTGAATAAAGAGCATTGTAGGTAATATAGAAATTAGGAAATTATTATATATATATGTGCAGATTTTATTTTTTTTCGAACACTGAAAATAATTGGGAAAATAGATTTATTCCCTTATGTCAATGACAGCTTAACAAGTTTACACAATTTGTATTGTGACAGCTTAACATAGGAGAATAATGTAGAACCATGGAGTCTCTGCCTATAAATACTTACGGTCTATGGGCCTTATGTAGGACGAAATAGCTTGATTGCGGTAGCCTTGTTGTGAAAACATATATACAATACAAGTAAAGATGCATATCAGAAGATGCTATAAGAAGGAATTGAGCAGTACAGAAGAGAAAATCCTAAAGAAAAAGTCACAACCAAATGGCAATGCATAAAAAAAAAACAGCATTCAAGAATCCTGAGACACCTTATCCAAAAAGGAAAGTAACAAAAAACAAAAATGGATAACTGACAATATCTTAGAAAAAAAGAAAGAAGACAAGCGAAGAACACGAACAATACAAGGAAATTGATAATGAAATATGCAAAATTTCAATCAAAGATATCTAGAAGTCGAAGCTATGGAAAGTAAACAAAATTTAAGAGGGAAGCGCACAGAAATAAAGAGAATGACTAATAAAGATAAAAAAGCTGCAGGAAGCGGATGTATTGCAATCAAAGAGGGAATAATGCTAACAGACAACAAAGATATAATCGATAGATGGCAGGAATATATAACAGAATTATTTAATGACGAAAGGGACAAAAAACCATTTATAAAATGTACATCCAGCTATAAAATCCTCAAATCTGAAGCTGTAAAAACGAAAAAAGGAGAAGGCAGCAGGACCTGACAATATACAGAAAGAGATGTTACAGGCAATAGCAGATTTTGGCATTGAAGTGATCACAGACATATGCAATGACATACACCATACAGGATACATGAACTACATACTTACCAAATAAACTAAAAACATCAACTTTCATTGCATTGCCTAAAAAGAATGGTGCAGTTGAATGCAGTGATTTTAGAACAATAAGCCTAATGAGCCAGATAACCAAAATTTTACTAAAAGTTATATTGGGAAATATTCAGAATAAAATTAATACTGAATTAGATTAGCAACAATTTGGATTCAGGAAAAACAGCAAGAAAAAAGAAGCCATATTCAGCATGAGGACATTGATTGAAAAGTACACAGAAGTAAACAAACACATATATGACTGCTACATAGACTACACTAAAGCATTTGCTAGAATGCACCATAATCAACCTATAGACTGCCTAAAAGATATAAATCTGGACGACACAGACATACGACTAATATGTAATTTGTACTGGGAACAAACAGCAATAATAAAATATAACAAGGAGAACTCTCCACCCATTGATATAAAAAGATGAGTAAGACAAGGATGCATCCTATCACCAAACTTGTTCGATATATACACTGAGCAAATCTTTAAAAACATCTCAGAGATACCAGGCCTAAACATTAATTGAAAGATAATCAATAACCTAAGATATGCTGATGATACTGTACTACTAGCAGAAAATCTTAAAGATCAACAATTACCTAATGTAATAAACATGACAAGCTAAAAAATATGGCCTAGAAATGAATATCAAAAAGACTAAAACTATGATCATAAACAAAGAAAATACTCAAAACCCACAAGTGGATATCAAAATTGAATGAATAGACCTGGAGACAGTTCAGAACTACAACTCCTTGGACATACTATAATCAGTGATGGAAAATGTACAGCTGAATAAAACAAAAGAATAGGAATGGCAAAAAAGTCATTTTAATGTCATGAAAAATATACTAACATCAAAACAAATAACACCAGGGCTAAAACTAAGAATAGCAAAAAGTTACATCTTCTCAATATTCCTATATGGTGCAGAAAGATGGACATTAGACCAGAAAACAGAAACAGAACAGAAAATTGAAGCCTTTGAAATTTGGATATATAAGAAGAATAGGTAGAATTGGATAGAAATAAAAGATAACAAACGATGAAGTTTTAAAACAACTAAAAATAAAAATAGTACTAAACACAATTAGAACAAAACAAATGACATTTTTGGGGCATGTTAAAAAAAAAAACAAGTCTAATAAAAGTGATATTGGAAGGGAAAATACAAGGTAAAAGAGGCAGAGGCAGACCAAGACTAACATGGACGAGTAACATCAAAAGATTGACAAGTCAAGCAATGCCAATCTGCACTATCAAAGCAAGAGACAGAGTGGAATGGCGCTCCATGGTAGTCAGCCTTCGATGCGGAGACGGCACTCAATGGTGAGTTTAAATCTCAACTCATCCGATTCAATGAGGAAACCACCCGAGTGGTCTACCGACGTTCGAACAACCCGTGTTCGATTCCCGCTGGAAACAGTGTGAGTTGTACTCATGGTTGGAAAAGAAAACCCCGCGGTCGATCCAGCCGCTGGCTGAAAGGGGAAAAGGGATAGTACTCTGAGAAGATGAGGAATGCCGCCTCGCATCGTGAGTTTCGATGCTTGAAGCGACACTATCCAGAAGTGACCGAACACTTCTGGATAAGCGACCGAGCACATAGGGGTAAAAACTCGCGTGGTAAGACTGCGATTCAAGTCTCGTACTTTACTCTTAGCTTGATTTTTTAAAATTGATTTCTTATGTAAAGTAGTCTGATTACACTGTGCCCAACTACCTCCCTTGTCACCAACTTTATCGCAGTACCTCAATTATTTGTTTACTACCTTAGGAAAAAAACAACATATCAACAAGACATACACGAGATAAGACGTTATTGCAGCGCCAAATAAGCATTGGACACCATCAAGATAAGTAATGCTTGAACCTTGACTGCCGATTAATGGGGCGGGACATCAGTTACATCTGACTCCTCTTCATTTCGAATACATCCGTGCTTGAGGAAACTGGTAACCATCCCGAGGCAGCTTTGTGGCATGTCGTGTGGCGCCTGATGACCTGCTCCATGTACAACAACCCTACAGAATTTGCCGGTCTGAGAGTAGAAACCTTTTAATGTCAGGTTGCCCCAAAACATTCTAAAGAGAGAGAGAGAAATATTCTGTGGCTCTTACAGAGAAGAACAACAATGTTATTTCGGTTAAAAAATAAAGAACAAACACGTTATATATTTTATATTTGAACTCTGTTCTTTTTTTTTTTACAGACACACAAATTGTACATACGTCTGGTTCTGGTATAACTTAATTTTATAGATATGTGTCTCAAGCTTTTCATAACAGCATACATCAACACTTCAAAAAAAAAAAAAACAACTAACAAACGCTTCATAACAACACAAATAAACGCTTCATAACAACACAAACAAACGCTTCATAACAACACAAAGAAACGCATCTTAACAACACAAAGAACACTTCATAACAACACAAACAAACGCATCATAATCACACAAAGAAACGTATCTTAACAAAACAAACAAACACTTCATAACAACACAAACAAACACCTCATAACAACACAAACAAACACTTCATAACAACACAAACAAACACTTCATAACAACACAAACAAAAACTTCATAACAACACAAACAAACACTTCATAACAACACAAACAAACACTTCATAACAACACAAACAAACACTTCATAACAACACAAACAAAGACTTCATAACAAAACAAACAAACACTTCATAACAACACAAACAAACGCATCTTAACAACACAAAGAACACTTCATAACAACACAAAGACTACTTCATAACAACACAAAGGCTACTTCATAACAACACAAACAAACACTTCATAACAACACAAACACACGCTTCATAACAACACAAACAAACGCTTCATAACAACACAAACAAACGCTTCATAACAACACAAACACTTCATAACAACACAAACAAACAATTCATAACAACATAAAGAACACTTCATAACATCACAAACAAACGCTTCATAACAACACATACAAACACTTCATAGCATCACAAACACACACAATTCATAACAACATAAACACACTCTTCATAACAACACAAAGAACACTTCATAAGAAGACAAACAAACGCTTCATAACAACACATACAAACGTTTCATAACAACACATACAAAACACTTCATAGCATCACTAACAGACACTTCATAACAACACAAAGAACACTTCATAACAACACAAACAAACGCTTCATAACAAATCAAAAAACACTTCATAACAACATAAAACAAGACTTCATAACAAAACAAAAAACACTTCATAACAAAGCAAACAAACGCTTCATAACAAAAAAAAAACATTTCATAACAACACAAACAAACGCTTCATAACAACACAAGCAAACACTTCATAACAACACAAACAAACACTTCATAACAACACAAACACTTCAGAACAACACAAACAAATACTTCATAACAACACAAACAAACACCTCATAACAACACAAACAAACACTTCATAACAAAACAAACAAACACTTCATAACAACACAAACAAACGATTCATAACAACACAAAGAAACGCATCTTAACAACACAAAGAACACTTCATAACAACACAAACAGACGCTTCATAACAAAACAAACAAACACTTCAAAAAAACACAAACAAACGCTTCATAACAACACAAACAAACACTTCATAACAACACAAACAATCACTTCATAACAACACAAACAAACACTTCATAGCAACACAAACAAACACTTCATAACAACACAAATAAACACTTCATAACAACACAAACAAACGCTTCATAACAACACAAAGAACACTTCATAACAACACAAAAAAACGCTTCATAACAACACAAACAAACGCTCATAACAACACAAACAAACACTTCATAACAACACAAACACACAATTCATAACAACATTAAGAAAACTTCATAACATCACAAACACTCACTTTATAACAACATAAAGAACTCTTCACAACATCACAAACAAACGCTTCATAACAACACAAACAAACGCTTCATAACAACACATACAAACACTTCATAACAAAACAAACACACAATTCATAACAACACAAACAAACGCTTCATAAAACACAAACAAACGCTTCATAACAACACAAAGAAACGCTTCATAACGACACCAACAAACGCTTCATAACAACACAAACAAACACTTCATAACAAAACAAACAAGCGCTTCATTACAACACAAACAAACGCTTCATAACAACACAAACAAACACTTCATAACAACACAAACAAACGCTTCATAACAACACTAAGAAACGCATCTTAACAACACAAAGAACACTTCATAACAACACAAACAAACGCTTCATAACAAAACAAACAAACACTTCATAACAACACAAACAAACACTTCATAACAACAAAAACAAACACTTCATAACAAAACAAACAAACGCTTCACAACAACAAAAACAAACACTTCATAACAACACAAACAAACACTTCATAACAACACACACAAACGCTTCATAACAACACAAACAAACACTTCATAACAACACAAACAAACACTTCATAACAACACAAACAAACACTTCATAACAACACAAACAAACACCTCATAACAACACAAACAAACACTTCATAACAACACAAACAAACGCTTCATAACAACACAAGCAAACACTTCATAACAACACAAACACACAAATCATAACAACATAAAGAACACTTCATATCATCACAAACACACACTTTATAACAACATAAAGAACACTTCATTACATCACAAACAAACGCATCATAACAACACATACAAACACTTCATAGCATCACAAACACACACAATTCATAACAACATAAACACACACTTCATAACAACACAAAGAACACTTCATAACAAGATAAACAAACGCTTCATAACAACACATACAAACGCTTCATAACAACACATACAAAACACTTCATAGCATCACTAACAGACACTTCATAACAACACAAAGAACACTTCATAACAACACAAACAAACGCTTCATAACAAAACAAAAAACACTTCATAACAACACAAAACAAGACTTCATAACAAAACAAAAAAAAACTTCATAACAACACAAACAAACGCTGCATAACAAAACAAAAAACATTTCATAACAACACAAACAAACGCTCCATAAAAAAACAAAACACTTTATTAATTCACAAGCAACAGCCATATTAACACAAGGAACACTTCATAACAACACAAACAAACACTTCATAATTTCACAAACACACAATTCATAACAATATAAGGAACACTTCATAACATCACAAACAAACACTTCATAACAACATAAAGAACACTTCATAACATCACACACAAACACTTCATAACAACACATACAAATACTTCATAACATCACAAACACACACTTCATAACAACACAAAGAACACTTCATAACAACACAAACAAACACTTCATAACATCACAAACAAACGCTCCTTAACAACATAAAGAACACTTCTTAACAGCACAATCAAACGCTTCATAACAAAACAAAAACACTTCATAAAAACACAAACAAACGTTTCATAACAAACCAAAACACTTTATAACTTCACAAGCAACAACCATATCAACACAAGGAACACTTCATAACAACACAAACATACACTTCATAACTTCACAAATACACACTTCATAACAGAATAAAGAACACTTCATAACATCACAAACACACACTTCATAACAACATAAAGAACACTTCATAACATCACAAACAAACGCTTCATAACAACACATACAAACA
Source organism: Megaustenia siamemsis (assembly GCA_032433765.1). Lineage (NCBI taxonomy): Eukaryota > Metazoa > Mollusca > Gastropoda > Stylommatophora > Ariophantidae > Megaustenia > Megaustenia siamemsis. Next base: position 48,890,571 of record JAVIAB010000156.1, read on the forward strand.
CTTCATAACATCACAAACACACACTTCATAACAACACAAAGAACACTTCATAACATCACAAACACACACTTCATAACAACATAAAGAACACTTCATAACATCACAAACAAACGCTTCATAACAACATAAAGAACACTTCATAACAAAACAAAGAACACTTCATAACATCACAAAGCAGTACTTCATAACATCATAAGGAACACTTCATAACATCGCAAACACTTCATAACAACACAAACACTTCATAACAACACAAACACTTCACAACAACACAAAGAAGCACAATGTGCAGCGAAAACAAGCATCAGTCAACAAGTATCAGAAAACAAGAAAACAGTCATCTCGTTATTCTATTCTTCCCATCATCATCATCTCCTTCTTTAACATCTTCATCGTCATCATGTAGATGAAGAAATTTTTGCCGCTGGTTGAATTTAAAAAAAAAAGGTAATCGATGCTAAATGCGGTTCCAATGGTTTCATCATCATCATCATCAAATACCTGATGGCGTAGGTGATCATGTCTCTCAGCAACTTTCCATCTGCAGTGTTATTTTTCATTTCTGTTGTTGACCTTCTGCCAAGTCATTCACTTAAGCTGTCTGTTATTTTTTCTTTTTGCTCCCCTCTATCTCTTCGTCCCTCAATTTTTCCATTTGTTACAATATATTCCAGTTGGTCTCTTCTCATTACATGGACAAAAAATGTCCAATGGTTTAGAAAGAGCCAAAAGATCATGTCTAGTGTTAATGTTTCTGTGTGTTACTTTTTTTAAAATTTTCTTTCATTTATATCCGTTGTCTCTAAGTTTCTTGTGAAAGTGGGGTGTTCGGGTCAATGTTCTATATATGTTTTCAGAAGTTTAGTTCAATGTTTATTTATATTCTATATCAAATTTCATATCAAGTATTAAATAACATACAAGCTGTGAGAACATTGTCACATGTCATTGCAAAATTAGAAATGCCAACATGATTTAGAAATGGTATAATATAAACATTAAATGATGTGGTGCAACAGAATTAACATCAAGAAAAGGTGCATTTAATTCATGAAGCAAACAATATTTGGATCTATTGTCTCCGATAATTTTAACCAGAAAAAGGGACAACAGTCACCAGAAATGTCATTTGAAGGAAATCAATTAGGAGATTAGGATTTATTCTTGTGATTTGTGACAGACTATGTCGCTGAATCTTTTGTTGTTAAAGGAAGAAACATAAATCAGAGTCGCTGGTAATGTTGAAGATACTGAGGAAAATATAAAATAAATAGTGCACCATACCTGCTGGCGTTGTTGTATTGTTTCTGCAGAGACCAGTTCGTGGCAATTAGGGCAGTTTCTATCATGACTGTGTTCACTACGACGTCGTAGTCTCCGTTATAGATCAAGACTTTGTAGTTGTCCAATAAAACGGCCATCTCAGGTTTGGTGCTGACAAAGATATCAGGGCCGAACAGATTTAACAAAATGTCATTATCTATATCAAATAAATGATTAGATCCGACATGAACCGCTTGACGAATTTCATTACTATTCATAATTGTGATCACAAGCTCATAGTCCATTATTCCACCTGTCACAAAATTGTCCAATGATGGTATGTTTATTGGAAAGAGAACGCTAAAAATATCGGTGGATGTCGAGTTCCAGAGTGCACCCCTAAGAAATTCCTGGTACTTGATCTGAACTTTGGCCTTATGTGCTTTCATTTCGGAGTTACTGATGACACCTATAGCGTAGACGTACTCGAAGAAAGCCAAAGCCATCGTTGGTGGGTCGAAGTAAGGAGCACCCAGAATGATGCCAGCGAGTGGAATCTCTGCTGTCTCGTTACGTCTTTGTGAGTGAATTTTGTGAGCCAGAGCGGGAACGTACTTTCCAGCATAAGACTGGCCTGAGATGTAAAACTGTCTGCTCTTGTACTCAGGGAACATCTTGAAGAACTGCAGGACAAAGTTGTACAGGTCATGTGTGTATCCAGCTTGTGTCACCTTATAACCCGCCTCCCCCATTTCTGAGAAACTATAACCTGAACCAACAGGAGTGTCAACGTACACAACAGAGGCAGGTCCAACCCAAGTGTGCGTACGGCGGCCGTAAGATTCATCATATATTTCTCGCTGTGCTTCTAATGGCCCATGCGTCCAGAAAAGTCCAAACATTGAGGACACAGTTGGACCTCCATTGAACCACATTAAAAGTGGAGCATCTTTGTTCAGCTGTGAGGGGAAATGCCAGAAAAACAGGTGGTTTTTTAGCTTCTGGTCAACAGTGATGTAACCAGCATGGCTGTATAACTCGGTGAACTTGCTCAACTTGACCTCGCTTTTATCCCGTGCGGTTTTATATCACCGTTGTCCAGATATGGGGTCAGAAACAACGAGTCGTCACCGCTTTCTGCACAAGATGACAGATCTCTAATTGTTGCAGCCATTAGAATTTTCAATAACCAGATCATGTGAGTCATCATTACCTGAAAAACTGAATTGAAATTATGTTAGATAATACGGTTAATGATCACTATGGCTGTAGTCTTATTTCTCAAAGAGAAAATAATCATCAATAAATTATTTAATAATCAAAGCGTATTAGTTACTTTACATTTGAAGAAAATAAAGAGGAAAGAAATTAAGTAGTAGACGTTTACTTTTGTAAATTAGAGGACCTCCTCTACCCTCTCCCAAATATCCCTACTCCTTCTCTTTTCCACTGACAAATAATAAGTGATATAGAAAACATATAGATATAACCATTACACGCATAAACCGTTATAAAATAAAAATACTTTTAAAACATTTTTTTACATTTTTATGAGAGATAGTGTAACTAGGCTCATTTTATGTCCAGTTAAAGATGGACGAGAAAGAAGCGTGATCTAAAGTCTATCGCAAACAAATCACGAAGATATCGAAGCTACACATAAAGAGATAAACAAGAGAATCGATCTTGATTTAAGAAGGCCAGTTGATTAACAACTCCTGAAGACTTCCGCACTGAGGCACGAACTCCGTTGCACCAGCGAAGATCTTAGACTTTTGACCTCTGGGGTCAAGTAAAACATTTTGGCGTCGAGAAGAATAAAATCACACAGGTAGCTATTTTTGACCGGAAGTCGACAGCGTTAGGCAGGTATCCAAAGAAGACTTGATGGGTATACTTCAGAAGAGATCAGAACACTTATTTATTTGTCCTATGTGCAACGAGGATGACCTGTGGACTAAACGACATGAAACTATTAAAAAGGCATATTCTTGTGATCACTTCTACATATAAGATACATGATTTTATCAAGCATCTTCTGTACAGAAAAGAGAGTTCGCTATAATGAATCACATCACCTGTCTTAGGTATTAACTACACGATAAGTCGAATGAGAGCAGAATTTAATCCTACTAATTTACTGAGCGGAAATTGATTCACTTTTTTTCAAATTTTCAACGTAATTGACTCTGCGTTCAACACACGCGTTCATTTCACTTCTTCCGGTGCATTAAAGGTGCGTGCATTCCACTAAACGACTGCTCTTTCTTCTTCTTTTTTTTTCTTTCCTTCCTCATTTACCTTTCAGCGTTGAAGGGAGATTTATATATAATTTGCGGTCTTTTGCTCTTCTGTTCACCTCTGCTGCTGTTATGTTTCCTAGTGCTTCTAATATTCCATCCATCCATCTTTTTCGTGGTCGACCATTGGGTCTGTTAATCTCAGGAAAAATAAAAATAAAAAAATGGTATGATGATGATGATGATGATGATGCGTTCGTCCGATGATTTGAGGTATTCTAACGGATACGAACCGTAGACTTCCTCCTCGTCATCCGCCCTTAAAAGGACGTTAAGTGGACGTAGTTACGTGTGTTGCAGTTTGCAGTGTAACACTGTGATATCTGCGCCTTTCGGCCCAACACATCCGATTTCAGCCGACGCTTTTTTGTGTACCGGGTTCGTCTTCCCACTTCGATCCCTGCTCGCTTGGCCAGACTAGACAGGTTAGTCTGTTTCTAGAGGCACCACGAAGAGGTGTAGCAGGGTCTGGATGGTTCTGGTTCACCGATCCTGGCGCAAGCCATCAGTTGTGAGTCACTGACGACTTCCAGCTCTGGTGCTGGGGGGCGCGCCTTCGCCTCCAAAAAATGGTATGTAAGAAGCTTTACGTGATAGGTGGACGACACAGACTAAACAACGTTTCGGCCCAATAGGCCTTCATCAGGAACAAACAAACAAAAAACACACAAAACCAATAACGAAACAACCAAAACAAAAACAATCAAAATGTGTTAAAGAAAACAAAATTAACTATCCTGTCAAAACAAAAGGAAATAGTAAACAAGTGCGGCTGTCGTGAACGTAGAGAAGCGTGCAAAAATGTTCGCAAATGCACACAGAACCAGAGGAGTTCACACAGGGGTCAGTGTGCATACAAGGAGAAAGAATCGAATAGTAGACTAACAGGTGTTCAAAAGGCGGTAAGAGTGAGATGTCTGAGAGTGGGGTACAATAAAAACAAATGAGGGGTAAGGAGCACAGAAGAAAAAAAAAGGTATAGAGGAGAACACCGAAGTGTCTCATAAGGGACTAGAGGAGAAGAACTATAAATAGCATGGCATAGTAAGTAGACTAAAGAACCAAAATATGTGCAGTAGAGAAGGCTATGCAAAAGGGAAGGAGCAACCAAAAGAAACTATGCGTATGAGTGTGATACATTCATACCTCTCGGGGTCAGCGAACCATACTGGACTATGAGGCGATTTTCCAAAGTATAGCGGTTCTCACAACGTTTGCTGAAGGCTCTTTGTGATGTGTACTGCTCTTTTGTACATCAATTCTTCTCCTTTCCTGCCATAACTGTGGGAATGGTTGGAGCAGCACTGACATACTTTGTCAACCTTCTGCATTTATCTTTCATTCCTTGCGACTCTGGACAGTAGAGAACTGCCAATCGTTGAAGCTATCTACCGAGCCCTTCCTCTGTCTACATCCCCTTCTCTCTCCTTTAACAGTTCTTTGCAGAATGTTTTATGATAGACAAGACAATCGAGATACATGGTGAAACCATTTCATTTTGCTTTTCTTCACACTTGTCAAAAAGATCATCATGCACACCATTTCTTATGTATCCTATTGCAAACTTTTTCTTTTGTGATACTCTCTCTCTCTCTCTCTCTCTCTCTCTCTCTCTCTCTCTCTGCGATCAGGACTCAGTCAGAGTAGGATTCCAGACTCCCACATGAAGTCAGCTGTCAGGTTAAGTGTGTTGATCGCCCCCACAGACAGAACGTCACATTTAGAGTCACCAGATCCACTCTGATTTACACCCGTTAATACGTTGCACTGTGTTCTACGCCAGTGGCCCAGTGCATCCGATTTCAGCCAGCATTTTATTCAGGTTTGCTTTCCTTAGCCTTTGATTGTCCACAATCTTCCTGCAAGGCAGCAGATTGTGTTTTCTGTTGGGGGATTCTGCCCTTAGATGGTCTGCACTCCCAGGTTTACGAGCACCATCTGCCCAAGTCACTAGAGGTTACTAACACAGACATGCACACACAAAGATATGAGATGTGAATAACACAGACATGTACACAGTGATACGTAGACATGACTAACACCGACACACATTAAGATATATTACACATGACTAACATAGACATGCACATAAAGATATGAGATATGACTGACTTAGACATGCATACACAAAGATATGACACATACCAAACATAGACATACACACAAAAATATAAGATATAACTAACATAGGCATGCACATACAAAGATATGAGATGTGACTAACATAGCCATGCACACGCAAGAATATGAGATGTGACAAACACAGAGATGCACACAAAAAGATATGAGATATGACTAACATAAACATGCACACAAAGATATGAGATATCCCTAACCCAGACATGCACACGCAAATATATGACACATGACTAACACAGATACATACTAAGTTATGAGATATTACTAAACTCAGACGCACATAAAGATATGAGACATGATTAACACGGACACACCATGATATGAGATATGACTAACATGACACACACCTAGATATGAGCCATGGCTAGCACACACACACACACACAAGGTAAGATTTGAGCCATGATTAGCACATAAACACATTAAGATATGAGTCATGGCTTCACGGAAAAACACCAAGAAATGAGCCAAGTCTAGCACATAAACACATTGAGGTATCCATATGCTTGGCGTAGTCTGTAGACTCTTCTTAACGTGTGAATCATCGACATACGAGACGTAGGCTTCGATTAACTGTTCACAGGTTTCGTTCAAACAGTTGTCCGGAGATTTGAGAGCAGTCTGACCCGTAGAACGTTCCCTTGTATGCACAGTTCCCGGTTGAATGTTCACAGGTGTCGTTGAAACAGTTGTCTGGACATTTGAGAGTGCAGTCTGACCCGTAGCACATTTCCTTGCACGTACAGTCTGCACTTTCCGGGTCACATATGATGTCACAGCCATCAGAACACGTCTGTTCGTAATGTAGCCCAAAATTGCCATCGGGACAAGTGTCATTACAGGTATAGCCAGGATGTTTACATTGTAGGCATTTTCGGGATTTTTTCCACATAAAGGACAGACACTGAGACAAGACCTGGAGCAATCGTGTCCATAGATCCCATGTGAGTATTTGCCGTGACACGTACCGATGATGACGTCGCAGCTTTTGCTACACCCACTACACACTGCACAAAACGACCAAGAATACCCGTCCAGACAATAGGTGTCTGTAAATGTTTGCGCCTCACACACCGTCGGCATTGCCGACCGAAATGGTCGATGAGAACTCAGTCTTAATGTGTGCCATTGGCGTTTGTGTGGTGACTACAATAGTGTTCATAGAAACATTAGGGTATGATATATCATTAGACTGGAACACTACGTCGCCACTGTTAGAGAAAGCCTTTAGAGTGGCATTCTTTACCCGAATCATAGTGCTAGCTCGATGATAGATTCGAATGGTGTGAATCTTCTGGGGCGTGGCAATGTTCAGATACCAGTAAACAGGACAGTTTCCACTTCTCAGTTGTGTGTGTGTGCAGTCATTGTCATAGAGATTGGTTTTTGTTTTGCCATTTACTGCTGCCTCTGGTCCACATCCGTCTCCTGTATAACAAGCATTAAAGATGTCGGCCTGGTTTGTGTTCTGTTTGAAAGCCACATTCCGACCCCCGCTTATGTGGACGGAGCAGATATTTGCAACTATCGCCCCTGAAATCCATAACTTGTTGATGAGACCAGCCCAAGAGCAAAAGACATCAACCTCGTGCTGACTAACTACAAACCTTGAATCTTTGCTACATGAGGCAGAACCATTTAGTTTTGCCGTGAAACTGTCCGGAAATGTTAAGTCCTTTACATAAATCTTAAGCCAGGAAAACAGCAAAGATGGGCTGAGAGTTGCCTCAACTGATGTAGAATTTGTGTTCGAATTACATGTGGTGTCGTTGTAATCAAACAGGAAAGTAGGTTCAGATTTTTGGGCGTATTTGTACACGAGAACCTAGTACTGACACTGGGGTCCAAAATATTCGTGCTGACAACTGTCTTTGTTTGGGCATATCCCTGTAGTTTTGTCATAAACTCTCTCTCTCCTTCTCTCTCTGCGTTCAAGACTCAATCAGAGTAGGATTCCAGTTTCTCTCATGAAGTCAGCTGTCTGTTTAAGCGAATCGATCGCCCCATATAATCTCTCCTCCAGGGAGGTGGGCGTGGACTGCATTGCTCTTCTCAGGTCCGTGCTGTGGGCAATCCTGTAGAACATGATTTGTAGTCATATTGTTTAGTGTACAGTGGCATAGGCTGGTAGTTCCTATTTTGAATTTGGTGAACATGTGATTTCTCATTCTATTGTGGCCAGTGCGTAGGCGAAGTATGATGACTTGATCCCTCCTTGATAGTTGATGGTATCCGTCACTCTCGTTATGCTTTGGGTGTTCACGTTTCCATTTTTCATGGAACTGGCCCTTGAGGACGGATTTGGCTTCATCATAACTGAGCGGATTGTTCTCTTGTGGTAATCTCCCTCCCTCTTTAGCTAATTTGTCTGCGTATTCGTTCTCGTGTATATTACAGTGTGATGGTATCCACTGAATGACTACTCTCTGGAAGTTATTGCATAGTTGGTCCAGGGTAGTTCTCAAGTCATCTAGTTCATTGTTCTTGGGTTTATTAGAGTTGATAGTACTGACAGTGCATCAGTCAGAATCACCAATTTATTGTGCATGTTATTTTTGTGTTGAGTAGCCAGTGTTGCAGTTTCTCTGATGGCCTCAGCCTCTGCTTTAAAGTTGTTTGAGAATTTTCCAGTAGCTATTGACTTGGTGATCTCATCCTGATTGGTCAGCGTCAAGAACACACCTCCCCCTCCATTTCTGGTGCTATTTGTAGCAGAGTCATCTGTATATATTGGGACCAAGAGTAATGTGGGCATGTATCGTGTATATGTGTTTCTGCTACGTGTTTTCTTTCTGTGTCTGATTGGGTGCCTTTTTTCATGATTCCTGTTATGTTTTCCTGTAGTTCTGGTATTTTATGTTTTCCATGAGGAGACATATCAAATGGGTCCAAGGGTTTCGATATTGTATGGGAAAGAACTGGGTCTCCAGTAGTTAGTTCATTGGCAACTGCATGTAGTACCAGTTCGCTGTATGTCAGTACCTGGTCGCAGCATGTAGTACCAGTTCGCTGTATGTCAGTACCTGGTAGTAGTATATATGGCTGTGAACCCCCCCCCCCCCCCAAAAAGTGCACGTGCATGCACCGAGAGTCAATAGATTTGGCACCGAAACCGCACGAAACATGCACCAAAACCCGTGCCAAAGTCCGATAATCGGCTTATTATCTCGGTGGTCGTGATCGGTAATCGGCTTATCTCGGGGTGTGCGTTGGTGCGTGACGATCGGCGCGTCGTGGTGTGCGTTGGTGCGTGACGGCTTATCTCGTGGTGAGTGATCGGCGCGTCGCTAGCTCGCCGGTTATCGGACAGCGGTTCTAAAATCGGGCGACAGCGGTTCTAAAAGGGGGATGGCGGTATCTCGCGGGTCGTTGCCATCGTGGCGTGCGGGTGGGGAAAGGTGCCTTTATTGTTATCATCATGTGTGGGTCAACAGGAGGCGACATGTAAAAAAAAAATGCTGACAAGCAATTATTAGTATCGTTAGCGTCATGTACCAGATTATAGCGATTTTTTTTCTCTCTCTCTATTGCATATCCAAGCTAACTCAAGTCAAATAAAAATCATCATCATGTGCCTCAACACTATCCCTTCATGGCCTATCATCATCATGTGCCTCAACACTATCATCATGTGCCACCCTCATCATCAACCTTCATATCATCATCATCATGTGCCTCAACATCACCTTTAATGGCCTATCATCAAGCCACACAAAGTATCAACTCTCCAACACTATCATCATGTGCCACAACACTATCATCATGTGCCTCAACACTATCATCATGTGCCACCCTCATCATCAACCTTCATATCATCATCATCATGTGCCTCAACATCACCCTTAATGGCCTATCATCAAGCCACACAAAGTATCAACTCTCTCTCTCTCTCTCTCTCTCTCTCTCTCTCTCTCTCACATTCATGGTAAACCAAAACAAAATTCGTTCTATATTTCACAACTTTATTATTACAACAAATATACAACACATATATATATTACTGTCCGGTTGTTGATAATTTTAAGCGTCTGGACGGGCCCCTCGAAGCCAAAGTATCCACGGGGCGAGCAAACGATAAATGATACGGTCGTTTACGTGCTGTCTCGATGAAAAAGGCATGAGAATTCTGTTAAGTTTTGCGCCACGACACTTAAGAAGTATATAATAAACACAATTTAGACCGCACGTGTTGCTAAACAAATCTTGCAACACCCGCGGATTGTAGACGAATGGAACGTGTGAGTTTTGCTCTATAAAGTTTAAAATATCCACGTGTCTGGGAGGCAAACCGTAGGAATCGAAATACTCACATTCGCCGAGTCCGTTGTAAAATAGGGCCACCCAATGCTCTCCGGGTTCGTGGCAGGGTCGGTGTTTATGACAAAGGCCGCGGTCGCCGTTGGGTCGATGCTCGGCGGTAAGTGGTTTCGTGGAATGACACTAACAAGGGAACAACGTCGAACGAAAATATCCGACATCAAAAGGTTGTAAATCTCCCTCGTGTACATATTCTTCTTCGTCTTTCTCTCTCAAACGGCGAAGTCTGTTAGAATCTGCCTTGTCTTGGACACCTCGAGCACCGAGTCCAACTCGGCGTAGACGATAACTTGTAGGGGAGTAGTGGTGGGAGCGGCAAACTTGAGTTCTATCGACAAGGGTCCGCTTGTGGCTAGCTCAAAATGGGAGCCGTCCAGTAGGCTGGACGAGAGGTCAAAACCAAATAGGCAGTATCCCTCCTTGAATTCTCTATAATCAACGTTATTCCCAGCGTCTTTACCAATCAGACCCATGGCCAGATTTGTGCCGAAGAAAGCTCTCGCGTATTGATTTCGTTCAAAGTCCATAGTTAGAGGCTTTCCCGAGATACATTTCCCTTCGACCGTCAGGTTCATATAAATCAGATCAAAGTGTTGAAAATTGAACGGGTTAGCTGTGTAAACACCATTAAAAGCACTGGCCGTGATCAGACCTATCACTATACGGGTCGGTGTTTGAGACAAAAATAAATTGTCTTGACTGTGGGAAAGCATCCCACTAGCGATGGAAAATGTCTTGATGGTAACCCTCTTGATCGGGTACCGCGCATTCCCGCTTAAGAGAGCCTTTTCGTGGGCCAGAGAAATCACGGGGTTTAGCTTAGCTTTCCTGACCACGAGCGCGGCGTAGGTGATAACACTCTTATAACCCACAGAGCTATCGTGAGCCGCGAGGCTGAACACATCCTTCGAGGGCGTGAGTTTTATCTTTACATCGACTCTGTTTAACATGTAACGATCCTGCACAAAGACATCAGAGTGCAAACGACCCATCATTTCAACCTCTTTACTACCCGAAGTCAAATCGCGCCGTGTTTTAAAACCCTCATTTTCTTTCAAATCGTCATGGTGGCCAGCTGTGTCTTTGTAGAACAGAGCGGCCGTCAAGTATCCCGTTTTCGCATCCTCTCCGTAATTTAGCGTGGCCTCAAACACCGCTCTAAAAGGATAGGTATTCTCCGACGGTGTAACCAACGTGTCGTTTAGCGATACGTCGACTTGTGAAAATAGACTGTGAAGATAATTGTTGACCGGTCCTACCTCAGCATCGACTGATACACTATCACCATTCGGGAGGGTGATCTTGACCCGCAGATGTAAAAACGTGTTGAAAAGATCTAGATACTCCTCGCTGTTTCCAGAAATGAAAAACTCTATCGGTGCGCTATGCGACAAAGCTGCGATCGGACGAATTTCAATAAACTGGCCAGAGTCTAGAGATGTCTGTGTGGGTGGAACGCTAAATAAATCCAAACCAGAGTGAAGACATTCGCACGATTTGGGGTGAATGAGGGACATTATTAGTCGAAAATATCCTTTGCCACCCTCGTCTTCGTCTTCTTCCCTCTGTTGTGCACCGAATGAAGGGGGAACCGTCCAGCTGTCGGTTTTATCCTCTTCGTAACGGGTTCTCCTGGTGGAGGTAGCTTCATAACTCGCTTTCTGCTTTGACGTAAACCACTTCCTGATTGGTTGTTATCACGCAGGTGGTCTACGGCCCCGTGTAGCAACCGCTGACCGGCCTCCTTAGCTCGTTCTTTGAAAGCTTCACCGACATTTTTCCCGGCCAATGCGTCCTGTGCGACCTGCAGACCGGTCCCCAAGCCTTCTCTGAGCAAGGCCTTACCGCCGGTTTTTAACCAGGGTAAAATAGCCCTCCCGATTCCACCAAAGAAACTACCGATTCCCCGACCGCTCTGACTTCGACCTCCTATAAACACGGGCATCCCATCGCCCGCCTGACAACAGTAAAAGTCTTCGTATAACTCAACATCTCTATGAAGGGGAGTGTGTTTCACCGTTATACCAGCTCGAGATGCTTCTTGACTCGAAAGTGTACCGTTAGCACCGACGTCCCGCTGGTGAATGGAATGGTTTTTCCGTGTTCGTTGGCTAAAAGGATCTCGACGGTATCGAAGGAAAATCTACTCAGGGGTAGGTAGTGAGGCTTATCGTAGATCTGAAACACCGAGGTGTGATTTCTACTGAGAACAGGCACGCTCCTGAGGAGAGGCACCATCACATCCCCGACCGGTCTGGGGGAAACGAGATCGTAGTAGACGTAGACATTCTTCGCAACACTTTCCAAGTCCATTACACCCACGCTGAAGATATCGGGAGCCGTGTCTGATATAGAGGTCGTGGGGAAGGCTAACATGTTTTTCAAAGTGTCGCTTATGGTAACACTGACTCCTTTTTCGTAAAGTTTCAAGATGGCTTTATTCACCTCTTTTGCGTAAATGAATCTCATTTTTTTCCCTTTCACTCCCCTGTACGACTCATCCTCCGCTTTTATGATCGACGCATTCAACGCGCCGATGAACACATCGGGTTTCGTGTATAACCCAGGCTCCAATGTCACGTTGAAATAAAATCTGGCGTCGCAAATATCGTCGTTATCGAGAGATTCGTAGCGAATCCAGACATCACCCTCTATTACATTGAAATAATTTAGCGGAAACTGTATCTCCACCAGTGCGATCTCATACTGCGTCGAAATGTCAATGGTCTGAGGGAGTTTAACGAAAAAGTGGCCTGGGTTATTATCCTTAAAAAGTTCCATAGATGCATTGCTGGGCAGGGTGACATAAAAACTCATTTTTTTTACTCGTTTCACCGTCGCCTCTCCAAGTTTGGATTCGGTAGCATGTAACCCAAACAGCTGCTCAGTAGGGCTATCCACAGTTTTCCCTCCTTCGCGTCTGGCTTTTCGGTGGTCAGATTGAACAGCGAGACTGCTACAACTGTATATATAACTACCACTTGACAAATAAAGACAAGTTCTAAGTAGGGGGATAGTTTCCCAAACATCGACCCCAACCAGCGTGGTTCGCCGTCTCTCCCGACTCCCGAGTTTACGGCTCGCAAATCGGGCTCTCCACCAAAAGTTACCACTTCCTCTTCTTCTCGCATCTCTAGTTTTTGTATCTGACAATGTCCTTGGACGGTATCCAAGTGTTAAATGAGGAATCGTACCCAAACCATTTGACTAAACACTCCTTTCGCCCAAAGGATGTGCGACGCTCGGTTATGATACTCTCGATTCTGTACTCGTGTTTGTCTCCAACTTTTTGAATTTCTGGTGTGTAGAATGACCCCTCTATCTCATCGCCCTTATCGTCTTTCAACACATATGTAACGGGGTTTGTTTCATTTACTCGACTGATGGAAAACAGTTCCTCCGTCCAAGCCGGGGCATAACCCTTTTTAAAATTGGCTCTGCCCAGGACCAGTCTAACTCGATCAACGGGCTTGTACAGGGGTCTTTCAAATTTAAAGTTGCGTTTGTTATTATACAACGTGTTCCATACCTGTTCTTGATTGTCTGCGTTGACGTCGACCGGTGCCATTTTTATACTTCTGTGATACGAATGGTTATAACTTCGAAGTAGGGCGGGGAGGACTCGGACATAAGACAACTTATTGGATTTCGTGAAATATCGCCACATCCGTTGTTTCAGAGTCCTATTAAAGCGTTCCACCACGGCGGCCTTAATATCTTCGTTCTGCGTAGTGAAAAAGTGAACGTTGTTGTCAGCGAGGAATTTCTGAAATGTTCTGTTCAGAAACTCTGACCCCTTATCCGTTTGAAAACTCGCGGGTTTCCCATCGAGAAATATCTTACCGACGGCTTCCACTAAGGATTTCCCCGTTTTGGTTCGTATCGGTACAGAACACGCGAATTTACTGAAAACGTCCACGCAAGAAACCAAATAGGAATATCCATCGTTGTGTTTTTTCAAATGTCTCAAATCGATTAGGTCTGCCTGATATTGCTGTTGGGGGCCACTCGTTATAATGGGACGCCTTTCAAATCTGCGACGAATTGGTTTATGAAGGGTATAGGTATCCTGATGACTCAGCCATTGTTTGATCTTTGCGAGTCCCAGTTTGGTGTTACGTTGCAGGGCCGTTGCACCACTATACGCCCCTGGTCGACTAGGGTCAAAGTAACGACGTCTCAATATTTTCTCCACCGTTCCCATTTTGGTGTTGGGATTCCACTCTTTCTTTTTTTTAGGTCTCAGTTTATACGTGGCTACGGGCGGAGTGGTTTCATTACCTACCTTTGGGGTTTCCGCTGGTGGTGGTGGTGGTGGTGGTGTCTTGGTCTGCTCTGGTGATAGCTCGAATGATGGTGTTGGTGGGGAAGGTGTTTTTTCTGTTGCCGTGTTGTGTTGAATGAGATCGACCGAGCCCAGTGAGCATCGTTTATACTGCTCCAATCTAGTTAAATATTGATGCAGGGCACGTTGGTACACTCTGGCCTTATCGGCGGGTGCTAAATCATCGCGGAATAGGATACGTTGCATTTCATCATCTAAATCTCTCAAGTTGTCACCGATCGCCTCGGGTGGGCTATAGGACGTGGTAGTAGTCTGTTTAAGACCCTCGAGGAATCGAGGATCCACCAAAATCATTTTTTTGGCCATTGTTACGCACCTAATACTCCACCGAGAATACTTAATATAGGACGGAGCAAAGCACCTATAAACCCACCGGTTTGTAGAATCTCTTTCCGCCGCTTAAGACTCGGTTTCTTTTTAGTGAGAAGTCTCAACTTGTTCTTGTGTCGACGTAGCTCGCACTTCTGTCGCTGAGTGAGTCTAACATTACCTTTTAATATGTTATGACAACACTCGCACAAAAAGTTAATGAGTTTGGGAGAGGCTGTTTTTAATATGGCTCTTAAACCGCTCGGCGAGGCGGCGCGCATACATTTCAACATTTCACCGTGCCGTCTAAGTGCTTCATCACACATGATTCTCTACTTTGGCACGTAGACGATTTGTCTCTCCCCCGGGAATATTTTTGTTCTCAACCTAAGATTATCAGGTGTGTCCTGACGAAGATCGACCAGCAAAGAACCGTGAGGAGACGCTGTCGCGTCCTTAAAACTATCTTGGAGGTACTCCACCTGACCTGGGTACATTTGTTTACCCAGATTCATAATTTGACTCCCGTCTCTCGGGTTCTTGAAAAGGACTAAATAGTGCGTATTGAGACTTATGGTTCGATGTTCTTTATTTTTTCCGAATAGATTTTGAACAATGTACATCACACTAATATCTCTGTGATGACTACCTTTGGTGAATAATTTTGTTACCCGCTCGTCCGTCTCAGACATCAAGTCATCGATGACGATCAGTCTTCTCTTCTTACCACCTTCCAATTTATCGACGTCTGGTAGACCCTCGATAAATCTCACTGACCCCATAGTCTCGTATATCGGCTGCCATTCCCCATAACACCATATAACTTCCTCCGGTACGGGGACAGCTAGCTCGTGAAGGTTCTGTATAAACTTTTGCACAAATACCGTTTTCCCACACCCGGTAGGACCAGCTATCAGAGCTGTGAAGGGATGATTCCATCGGGGATCCATCCTCACAAGTGCTACTAACTTTAGTGATTACGCCCCCGACGAAAATAACGAGTGATTTTAGGTCAGCGCGCGAGGTTTCCCCCTCTTCAACTAACATCTATTTTTAAAATCCACAACCTATATAAACACGACAGGGGGGAGGAGGAGGAGTTTCCTAGTCTCAGGCCGCATTACCTGAGACCGAATTGTTACACGCATCATATTTCCCCACACATCACCCCCCTATTGGGTCAGTTCCAGAGGTCACTGAACATGTCGCAACACGACTTATTACCACGCCTGATAACGTATTGCGTTAGCTGCTATAAATAGACGGTCTTCGACCCGATAAACGGGTATAAAAACCCCCAATCGAGCAGTGTACACGCACACACATAACCAACGTTGCCAGGTGGTTTGTTTTTCTTTGAATATGGAGTCGTGTAGCTTGAATACGCCAATTTCGTTTGATGTCAGTGATCAGCGCATATTTATGTCACGTGGAAATGAGACTGTAGTTCCATTGTCTAAAGATGGCGTTAAGGCAGTCTCGGTTTGTGTTTTTCGTAACAGACCATTGATAAATATAAGGACATATAGCGGTGATAGTTTTTTGAAGTTTCCTACCAGAACTGGGATAACACTATCGAGAGAGGAATTTATCACGTTAGTTGAGATGCGCGAGGAAATTTTAGCCGCTTATGCTAACCTCAACTACACACCGCCTGTTGTTAACCAGATCAGCTACACGCCACCTCTCGTTAACCAGATCAACTACACGCCACCTCTCGTTAATCAGATCAACTACACGCCGCCTGTCGTTAACCACCAAAACTACATACCATCTCTTGTTAACACGAATCTCATCGACTACACGCCCCCCTTTGTTAATCAAGGGAACCTCGCTCTTGTTAATCAGACGACAGATCCGGCACCCAATATGAATGCCGCGGGTGTTTCAACAGAGTCACCAATTACCTATTCCAGCTTTGATCAAGGTTTTGTCAAAATGGAGGGCGGTTGTGTTTTGAAGGCTAATGAAACTTCCTATGTACCCGTGTTTGATAGACATTTAACAAACACTACCACCAAAACAGGAGGGAGGAAACCCAGACGCTTAAAATTATCAACAACCGGACAGTAATATATATATGTGTTGTATATTTGTTGTAATAATAATAAAGTTGTGAAATATAGAACGAATTTTGTTTTGGTTTACCATGAATGTGTGTGTGTGTGAGAGAGAGAGAGAGAGAGAGAGAGAGAGAGAGTTGATACTTTGTGTGGCTTGATGATAGGCCATTAAGGGTGATGTTGAGGCACATGATGATGATGATATGAAGGTTGATGATGAGGGTGGCACATGATGATAGTGTTGAGGCACATGATGATAGTGTTGTGGCACATGATGATAGTGTTGGAGAGTTGATACTTTGTGTGGCTTGATGATAGGCCATTAAGGGTGATGTTGAGGCACATGATGATGATGATATGAAGGTTGATGATGAGGGTGGCACATGATGATAGTGTTGAGGCACATGATGATGATAGGCCATGAAGGGATAGTATTGAGGCACATGATGATGATTTTTATTTGACTTGAGTTAGCTTGGATATGCAATAGAGAGAGAGAAAAAAAATCGCTATAATCTGGTACATGACGCTAACGATACTAATAATTGCTTGTCAGCATTTTTTTTTTTACATGTCGCCTCCTGTTGACCCACACATGATGATAACCAATAAAGGCACCTTTCCCCACCCGCACGCCACGATGGCAACGACCCGCGAGATACCGCCATCCCCCTTTTAGAACCGCTGTCGCCCGATTTTAGAACCGCTGTCGCCCGATTTTAGAACCGCTGTCCGATAACTGGCGAGCTAGCGACGCGCCGATCGCCACGAGATAAGCCGTCACGCACCAACGCACACCACGACGCGCCGATCGTCACGCACCAACGCACACCACGAGATAAGCCGATTACCGATCACGACCACCGAGATAATAAGCCGATTATCGGACTTTGGCTCGGGTTTTGGTGCATGTTTCGTGCGGTTTCGGTGCCAAATCTATTGTCTTTCGGTGCATGTGCGTGCACTTTTGGACGGGTTCACAGCCATATATACTACTCCTGGTCGATGCATGTAGTACCTGGCCGTTGCATGTAGTACCTGGTCGCCGCATGTCAGTACTTGCTCGCCGCATGTCAGTACCTGGTCGCTACATGTTAGTATCTGGTCGTCGCGGTGTTATATGCCTACCACTCGCCACATGTCAATATCTGGTCGTCGCGGTGTTATATGCCTACCACTCGCCACATGTCAATATCTGATCGCTGCGGTGTTATATGCCTACCAGTCACCGCAAGTTATTTTGAAGACAAAAAATAATAAATAAATATTAATATAGAGGGAAACTTCAGAAGCCGAAAGCTAGGGAACCCTGCTACTTAGCTAACTAAAAAATTAGCTTTCGTGGACGATGCCTTTCACGCAGGTGTTCTCATGATTGTAGCATAGGGTTACGATCTCAGGTCGGGAATAAATTGTATTTCTAAACTTTCCTATTAAGAAAAACATTTATAGGACGAAACCGCACGAAGAGTAGTTTCCAGTGATTTTTATACCGGAGACAAATAATAATAAATAAACGTAACTATAGAGGGAAACTTGAGAACTTGACAGTGGTTAAAAAAATCTTCTTGAACTCATAAAATTCAGTGTAGCTTTTTATATTTATAATATTCTCTGCTGTGTTCTCTCTCTATCACTCTCTCTCACCCCCCCCCCTTTTTTTCGAGTAAAGTTTGACGGCTTCGACTATGTTATAGGTGTAGAATGCTACATAGTAATAACTGTATGGTAAATGTTTACCGACCCGTAGGATACTACTTTCTCTGGGACTTTACCGCAGCCTTGGATAGAAATATTCGAAATCGGTGAAGACGATATAATACATACACCTGTAATGGGTTGTAATCAAGAGGATGATGTCATCCTCCAACATTTTACTTATTTGGAGGTTTTCACATAAACTACATCAGTCTTGGATGTGGGCTTCTATCAAAGCTTCCGGCGAGCGGACGTGGTGGCACGACAAGAATGCTGGAAAGTTCCATTATTATAACTTCGGTAGCAGAGAAGAGCCAGATTTGTGGTACAAACATTATGTTCCTTTCCATGATTTTCTGCCAGAATCAGGATATTGAACTCGCGGCCTCTCTGCTTCGATACATGGTAAATATGTTTGGCTCGTCCTTCCAAATGAATACGTTGATTGTAAATCGGAGTTTTGTCGCTTGAATTTCTTTACAGACTTTACGGTGAAGTCTTTTCCTGTGAAGTTTAATTCTTTTTTTTAAAACGAAAACGCACACAAAGATATTTGGTTGAGTTCCACCTTTGTTCACTTTACACAAAAACTTTGTATCAGCCCTTTACGTAATCGTGGAATTTGACACAGCAATACTTCTCTCAGACACTTGCAAGCAACGCTGTGGAGTTTAAAGTAGGCCACTGACATGAACTACACATGTCTTGAAATAATGATTAAAGATACAAATATAATGTGGTCAGATTTTCAACAATGTGGGATTAAAGACTAAAGTCATGAAAAGCTTAATTCCAATTGAAAGAATATACATGGAGAACAAACCAGTGGAAGAGATCGATCACTTTATCTTATCTTGGAAGTCACATTGAGCTGAATAGGGATACGAGTAAAGAAATTAAAATCAGAATAGCTAAAGCAGCAATGTCTTTCAGAAGTCTTGAAAAGTTGTGGAAATCAAAACTCTTCAGCACATGTACGAAACATAGACTAATCAAATCAAACGTACTATCAACCCTTACGTATGTATGTGAGAGCTGGACAACAACAAGAGACATAGAAACAAAGTTGAACGCATTCGAAAATAAATGTCTAAGGAAAATACTTGGCATGGCGTGGAACGAATTCAAAACAAACGAGGAAATTAGAGAAATCGCCAACCACCCACTAATATCTTTAGCAATCAAGAAAAAAAACGATGGTCAAATGTTGGACTTGTGATGAGAAGAGATACTAACCGAATAGCAAAGCTAGCCCCCATGTGGGAAACAACAGGTAAAAGAAAAAAGAGACACTGAGAAGAACATTGATCAGAGAGACAAGAGCAGCAGGAATCGGCTCCTGCAATGAGATCGAGTTGCTTGCACAGAATAGAGACAAATGGCGGGATTTGATAAAAGATCTTAGCAAGAATTGAAACTGCTAGAATGAAAAAAAATGAGATAAGAGAAAGAGTATCTGGGTCTATGCCCTATGGCCGGCCACGGCTCGAAAGATCAATAGATAGATATATGTATATCGTGATCAAATTAACCTTTGACTTGTGAGTATATACAACAATATATGGTCTTCAATATATATGAAAAAATAGAAAATGTTGTCATAATATCAAGCATTTAGAACATGTATTTATAATATTATGGGAAAATGTATAATAAACGGAATAAAATATATAGATAATATAGTTTTGCAATGGAATAATGTTTCATTTGTTATTGTCTTCGAAGTTCTGACGCTTTCTTATTTATGGATGGTAATCTTTATAATTTATAGCTGCAGACATATGTACAATCTGTCTCCATTTGTTGGGAGCTTTCTTCCCATTCCCAGTATATAATGTACGGATGTCTTCCTCGGACAATGAGAAATGTCGACAATACTCGGTGTAGTGTCTTGGCTTTGGAAATATCTCTTCACAGCTAGACCAGACAAAACACATGTGCTTAATTTGGAATATTACACTTTCTATTGAATGTATGCGACCATGCAGGTACGACCAGATGCACTTTTTGAAACATTTCATAAAGACAAAAAAAGATAAACATTGGAATATTTTAGCACATTGGAAGACGATTTTTAAGTGGAAAATATTGTTTATTCAGAAGTCTACAATTTAAAATTACAATTGTTTAATTGATTCTTACAAAATATTGAAATTGATAGCAAAAGATGGAAAACAACGCATAATCCGGAAATCCGGTATTGTGTATTATATAAAAAAACAAGATATATTTTTCAAAAATAACGTTTAAATATTTATCTTTTTCTTGGAAGGACAGGGGCCCAAAGGGAGAAAACAAGGTCTGAAAAGAGCGACGGTAGATACAAGTTTGAGAAACAATGGCCTAGAAGACAGTAAGTACTGTAGATAGTACAAGGCTGAACGGCTTGAGTTTGGCCAAGAAGACGGCAAAATTCGCAAGACAAACCAGCTTCATAACGTTTAATCTAGTTACCAACATATTTTTTATTTATTTAGTGAAAAAAAATGTACTACGAAGCGTGTATGGAACCTGTTCCAGTGGATTTATTATAAATATATGTAAGGTACATCGGCAGGTTTGACAGAATTAAATAAAACAATTGGTGTGAAGCAAAAACTCACCGAGGTTCTTTCGGAAAAAAAATCGCCATTTGAGTTTAGACACACATTCCATTACATGGGTAGACTGCGGATGCCGTCTGGGATAAATGATTGGATGCTCATTGAACCATATCGTCATCGAGGCCATGACATCTCCATGAGTGTTGAATCGTTGTCCCTTTAGAGATTTGTTTAAAGGTTCCGAACAAATTAAGTCCCATGGTTATAGATCGGGACCGTAGGCTGGGTGTTGCAGAACTTCCAACCGTTGCCATACGGATGCTTCCTGTACAATGTTCGCGTCGTGTGGACAAGCATTGTCGTGCAACAGAATCAAACCACGAGAAAGCATGCCGGTTCTCTTATTATTGATGGGTTTATGAAGGTTGTCAAATGTGTCTTTGTTGCGGATGGCATTGATGTTCACATGGGACTGTTTCAAATCTGCCAATAAAAGCCCTTCACAGTAAATAAATAAAAATGCGGTCAGCATAACCTTACCAGCGGAAACCTGTGACTTGATTTTTAAGGGTTTTGGTGATGTGAGCTGTTTGCAATACGCGCCAACTGTTTTGCTGCATGGTTCAAATATGGGTTCACCATGACTTATCGTCTGCCAATGTGCACAACAGAAATGAATCGCCCTTCTCTTCATAACGCAGCAAATGGTTTAAACTCCAACCCATGCTGAATCATCCACTCGCAGATCGAACTAGGACAGATTCCGTATCACACCGGCCAATTTTCCAACGGTCTGCAGCACAACCAATGAATACTACAAGGATTCATACTACAAGGATCATTTACACAACTGCAGATTGGTGTGTGCTTATTACGTCAGATGTGACATCATCTTACCTCCTACGTATGTTCACTTGACACATCACGGGCGGGTTTAATTTAAACACGCTTCGTATATTGAGATTGTTACCAAATGTACATAAACTCACCTCTCTTGTAAAAATAAAAATAAAGTTGGCAATACTATGGTTTGAACATTATACATGTTAGTTTAAAATACGAATGATTAAATTAACCGAAACAAAAATTGCCGAACAAAGACTTGAATAAGAGCATTGTTGGTAATATAGAAATTAGGAAATTATTTTTTATATATAAAGTGGGCAGATGTTATTTTTTTCGAGCACTGAAAATAATTGGGGAAACAGATTTATTCCCTTATGTCAATGACAGCTTAACAATTAATGCAGAACCGTGGAGTTTCGCTATAAATACTTACCGTCTTAGGGCCTTACTTAGGACTAAACAGCTTGATTGCGGTAGCCTAGTTGGGAAAATATATATACAATACAAGTAAAGATGCATATCAGAAGATACTATAAGAAGGATTGAGCAGTATGGAAGAGAAAATCCTGAAGAAAAAGTCACAAGAAAATGGCAATGCATAAAAAAAAAACAGCATACAAGAATCATGTGACATCTTACACAAAAATTAAAGTATCAAAAAACAAAAATGGATAACTGATACCATCTTAGAAAAAAATAGAAGAAAGAAGACAAGCGAAGAACACTGCCAGATACAAGGAAATTGAAAATGAAATACGCAAAATGTGCAAAAAGGTAAAATAAGACTGGCTCAACCAAAGATGTCTAGAAGTCGAAGCTATGGAAAGTAAACAAAATTTAAGAGGGATGCACACAGAAATAAAGATAATGACTAATAAAAACAAAAAGACTGCAGGATCGGATGTACTGCAAACAAAAAAGGAAGAATGCTAACAGACAACAAAGATATAATCGCTAGATGGCAGGAATATATAACAGAATTATTTCATGACGAAAGGGACACAAAAACCATTTATAAAATGTACATCCTGTTATAAAATCCTGAAATCTGTAGAAAGCTATAAAAACAATGAAAAAGGGAAAGGCAGCAGGATCTGACAATATACAGAGAGAGATGATACATACACTAGAAGATTGTGGCATTGACGGGATCACAGACATATGCAACGACATACCCATCATACAGGAAACATACCAAATGAACTAAAAACATCGACTTTCATTGCATTGCCTAAAAAGAATGATGCAGTTGAATGCAGTGATTTTAGAACAATAAGCCTAATGAGCCAGATAACTAAAATCTTACTAAAAGTTATACAGGGAAGGATTCAGAATAAAATTAATACTTAATTAGATCAGCAGCAATTTGGATTCAGGAAAAACAGTGGGACAAAAGAAGTCATATTCAGCATGAGGACATTGATTGAAAAGTACACAGAAGTAAACAAACCAATATATGACTGATACATAGACTACACCAAGGCATTTGATAGAATACACCATAATCAACTTATAAACTGCCTAAAAGATATAAATCTGGACGACACAAACATACGACTAATATGTTATTTGTGCTGGGAGCAAACAGCAATAATAAAATATAACAAGGAGAACTCTACACCCATGGATATATAAAGAGGAGTAAGACAAGGAAGCATCCTATCACCAAACTTGTTCAATCTATACACTAAGCACATCTTTAAAAACATCACAGAAATGCCAGGCCTCCACATTAATGGAAAGATAATCAATTACCTGTGGAACCGCGATAACTCAGTGGTTAATGAACTGAACTACAAAGGACAAGAAGTAGGGTTCGATCCCAACCGACGGCTTCCGGGTTCACCCAGCCTTTAATGGGTACTGGATTTTTTTCTGGGAAAGTAAAGCGGCATGGGCTTAATACCGACCACAGTACCTCAAAAATCAAGTGCCGAAGGTATGTAAAATTTATGGTCACTAACAGCATATTTCTATACTCCACTTGGCGTGACTGGGGTACTTACCTTTTTTTTTTACTAATCAATAACCTAAGATATGCTGATGATACTGCACTATTAGCAGAAAATCCTAAAGATCTACAACAGTTACTTAATGTAATAAATATGACAAGCAAAAAATATGGACTAGTAATGAATATCAAAAAGACTAAAACTATGGTGGAGATTGTCAAGACCTACAATTAAATATCAAAGTTGAAGGAATACATCTGGAGACAGTTCAGAGCTACAACTACCTTGGACATACTATAACCAGTGATGGAAAATGTACAACTGAAATAAACAAAAGGATAGGAATGGCAAACATGAAAAATATACTAACATCAAAACAAATAACACCAGGGCTAAAACTAAGAATAGCAAAATGTTACATCTTCTCAATATTCCTGTATGGTGCAGCAACATGGACAATAGACCAGAAAACAGATCAGAAAATTGAAGCCTTTGAAATGTGGATCTATAGAAGAATAGGTAGAATTGGATGGAAAGAAAAGAAAACAAACGATGAAGTTTTAAAACAACTGAAAATGAAAATAGAACTAATAAACACAATTAGAACAAGAAAAATGACATTTTTGGGGCATGTTAAAAAAAATACAACACCCTAATAAAAATAATGTTGGAAGCGAACATACAAGGTAAAATAGGCATAGGCATACCAAGACTAACATGGACGAGCAACATCAAAAGATAGACAAGTCAAGCTATGATAATCTGCGCCATCAAAACAAGAGACAGAGTGGAACAGCGCTCCATGGTAGCCAACCGTCGATGCGGAGACGGCACTCAATGATGAGTTGAAATCTCAACTCATGAGACACAATGACAAAACCACCCGACTGGTCTACCGACGTTCGAACAACCCGTGTTCGACTCCCGTACTCATGGTTGGAAAAGAAAAAACCCGCGGTCGACCCAGCCGCTGACAGAAATGGGTACAAGGGTAGTACTCTGGGAAGGTGAGGAATGCCGCCTCGCATCGTGAGTTTCGATGCTTGAAGCGACACTATCCAGAAGTGACCGAACACTTCTGGATAAGCGACAGAGCACACGTGGGTAAAAACTCGCGAGCTAAGACTCCGATTCAAGTCTCGTACTTTACCTATTATCATCATCGTGTGCCTTCTCCGCAACGAAGGTTGGTTACCATGGATCGCCATTCTACACTGTTTCTTGCTTTGATGGTGCAGGCTGTCATAGATTGACTTGACCATCTTTTGATGTTACTCGTCCATGTTAGTCTTGGTCTGCCTCTGCTTCTTTTACCTTGTATTTTTCCTTCCAATATTACTTTTAGTAGGCTGTTGTGTCTTTAACATGCCCCACAAATTTCATTTGTCTTGTCTTAATTGTGTTTAGTAGTTCTCATTTTTATTTTCAGTTGTTTTAAAACTTTATCGTTTGTTATCTTTTGTTTCCATCCAATTCTACCTATTCTTCTATAAATCCACATTTCAAAGGCTTCAATTTTCTGTTCTGTTTTCTTGTCTAATGTCCATGTTTCTGCACCATATAGGAATATTGAGAAGATGTAACATTTTGCCATTCTTAGTTTCAGCCCTGTTGATATTTGTTTTGTTGTTAGTATATTTTTCATGGCATTAAAATTACTTTTTGCCATACCTATTCTTTTGTTTATTTCAGTTTTGCATTTTCCATCATTGGTTATAGTATGTCCCAGGTAGTTGTAACTCTGGACTGTCTCCAGATGTATTCCCTCAACTGTGATATTTAATTGTAGGTCTTGTGAATTTTCTTTGTTTATGATCATAGTTTTAGTCTTTTTGATATTCATTTCTAGTCCATATTTTTTGCTTGTTACTTTACCTATAGCTTGATTTTTAAAAAAAAATTGATTTCTTATGTAAAGTAGTCTGATTACACTGTTCCCAACACACCTGATTACACTGTGTCCAACACACCTGATTACACTGTGCCCAACTCCCTCCCTTGTCACCAACTTTATCGCAGTACCTCAATTATTGGCTTACTACCTTAGGAAAAAAACAACATATAAACAAGACATACACGAGATAAGACGTTATTGCATCGCCAAATAAACATTGTACACCATCAAGATAAGTAATGCTTGAACCTTGACTGCCGATTGATGGGGCGGGACATCAGTTACATCTGACTCCTCTTCATTTCGAATACATCCGTGCATGAGGAAACTGGTAACCATCCCGAGGCAGCTTTGTGGCATGTCGTGTGGCGCCTGATGACCTGCTCCATGTACAACAACCCTACAGAATTTGCCGGTCTGAGAGTAGAAACCTTTTAATGTCAGGTTGCCCCAAAACATTCTAAAGAGAGAGAGAGAAATATTCTGTGGCTCTTACAGAGAAGAACAACAATGTTATTTTTTTGGTTAAAAAATAAAGAACAAACACGTTATATATTTTATATTTGAACTCTGTTATTTTTTTGATAAACACACAAATTGTACATACATATGGTTCTGGTTTAATTACATTTTATAAATATGTATCTCAAGCTTTTCATAACAACTTCATAACAAAAACAAACACTTCATAACATTAAATACTTTATAAAATAAACAAAGGAACATTTCGTAACAACATAAAGAAATACTAAATAACAATAAAACACTTCATAACATAACACTTCATAATAACACAAACAAACGCTTCATAAAAAAGAAACTTATAACAAAATAAACAAACACTTCATAGCAAAAACAAATTCTTCATAACAACATAAACAAACACAGCACACCATTAAAACAAATACTTCACAACAACAGAAACAGATATTTCATAACAACATAAACACTTCATAACATCACAAAGAAACACTTCATAACAATACAAACACTTCATAACGACACAAAGAACAATTCATAATATTACAAAGAACAACTCAAAATATCACAAACACTTCATAACATCACAAAGAACAATTCATTATATCACAAACACTTCATAACATCACAAAGAAACACTTTATAACAATACAAACACTTCCTATCGTCACAAAGAACAATTCATAATATCACAAACACTTCATAATGTCACAAACACTTCAAAACATCACAAAGAAACATTTCATAACAACACAAACACTTCAAAATATCACAAAGAAACACTTCATAACAACACAAACACTTCATAACATCACACAAATAATTAATAATATCACAAACACTTCAAAACATCACAAAGAAACACTTCATAACAACACAAACACTTCGTAACATCTCAAAGAACAATTCATAATTTCACAAACACTTCATAACATCACAAAGAACAATTCATAATTTCACAAACACTTCATAACATCACAAAGAACAATTCATAATTTCACAAACACTTCATAACATCACAAAGAACAATTCATAATTTCACAAACACTTATAACATTACAAAGAACAATTCATAACATAAACAAACGCTTCATAACAAAGCAAAACAACACTTCATAACTTCACAAGGAACACTTCATAAAATCATAAGCAACACTTCATAACAACACAAAGAACGCTTCATAACAGCACAAACACTTCATAACAACACAAACACATCATAACATCACAAAAAAACAATTCATAACATAAACAAACGCTTCATAACAAAGCAAAAAAAAACACTTCATAACTTCACAAGGAACACTTCATAACATCACAAGCAACACTTCATAACAACACAAGGAATACTTCATAACGACACAAAGAAATACTACATAACAACATAAAGAACACTTCATAACAATACACCCACTTCATAACATCACAAGCAACACGTCATAACAACACAAGGAATACTTCATAACATCACAAAGATGTTCTTCATAACATCATAAGGAACACTTCATAACAATACACACACTTCATAACATCATAAGTAACACTTCATAACAACACAAACACTACATAACAACATGAAGAACACTTCATATCAACACAAACAAACGCCTCATAACAGCAAAACACACTTTATAACATCACAAGGAACACTTCATAACATTACAAAGAACACTTCATAACATTATATGGAACACTTCATAACAACACAAACACTTCATAATACCACAAACACTTCATAACAACACAAACACTTCACAACAACACAAAGAAACACAATGTGCAGTGAAAACAAGTAGACGCAAATATAGCGTTATTTTGGTCTTCCAATCATCATCATCATCATCATCTTCATCATCATCATAATCATCTTCATCATCATCATAATCATCTTCATCATCATCATAATCATCTTCATCATCATCATCATCATCTTCATCGTCATCATGTAGATGAAAAAAATGTAGCCTCTGGTTGAATTAAAAAAAAAGGTAATCGATGCAGAATGCAGTTCCAATGGTTTCATCATCATTAAGTAGCGGGACTGGTGGCGTAGGTGATCATGTCTCCCAACAACTTTAGATCTCGACAGTTATTTATCACTTCTGTTACTGACCTTCTGCCAAGCCATTCACTTAAGCTATCTGGTATTTTTTTTCTCTTTGATCGCTCTATCTCTTCGTCCTTCAATTTTTCCAGTTGTTACAATATATGCCAGTTGTTCTCTTCTCATTACATGGACTTAGATGCCAGTGGAATCTCTGCTAAAAATATCGGTGGCTGTCGAGTTCCAGAGTGCACCGTTAAGAAATTATATGGAGCAATCGAATCGCTTAAACAGACAGCTGACTTCATGAGAGAGTATGGAATCCTACTCTGATTGAGCCTTGATCGTAGAGAGAGAGAGAGAGAGAGAGAGAGAGAGAGAGAGAGAGAGAGAGAGAGATTGATTACATGGCCAAAAAATGTCCAATGGTTTAGAAAGGGCTAAAAGATCATGTCAAGTGTTAATGTTTCTGTGTGTTACTTTTTTTTACTTTTTTTTTCATTTATATCTGTTGTCTCTAAGTTTCTTGAGAAAGTGGGGTGTTCGGGTCAATGTTCTATAGATGTTTTCAGAAGTTTAGTTCAATGTTTATTTATATTCTACATCAAATTTCATGTCAAGTATTAAATAACATAGAAGCTGGGATAACATTGTCACATGTCATTGCAAAATTAGAAATGCCAACATGATTTAGAAATCATCATTATCATGTACCCTGCCGGTTGGCGTAGGCGATCATGTCCCTCCACAATCTTCTATCTACAGTGCATCATATGAGTTCTGTTGTTGACTGTTTTCCATGCCATGACACCAAGCTATCCAGTATTTTCTCTCTTTGTCGTCCGCGATCTCTCTTTCCTTTTATTTTGCCAGTTGTAACCAAGTATTCAAACTTTCCTCTTCTCATGATGTGCCCGAAAAATGTTGATTGCTTCTTTCTGATGTTTTTTAAGAGCTCCCTTTTTGTGTTGGCCTCTTTGAGAACTTGATTTAGAAATGGTATAACATAAACATAAAGTGATATGGAGCAACAGAATTAACATCAAGAAAAGGTGCATTTAATTCATGAAGCAAACAATATTTTGATCTATTGTCTCCGATAATTTTAACCAGAAAAAAAGGGACACCAGTCACCAGAAATGTTATTTGAAGGAAATCAATTAGGAGTATAGGATTTATTCTTGTCTTTGTGACAGACTATGTCGCTGAATCTTTTGTTGTTAAAGGAAGAAAAATAAATCAGAGTCGCTGGTAATGTTGAAGATACTGAGGAAAATATAAAATAAATAGTGCACCATACCTGCTGGCGTTGTTGTATTGTTTCTGCAGAGACCAGTTCGTGGCAATTAGGGCAGTTTCTATCATGACTGTGTTCACTACGACGTCGTAGTCTCCGTTATAGATCAAGACTTTGTAGTTGTCCAATAAAACGGCCATCTCAGGTTTGGTGCTGACAAAGATATCAGGGCCGAACAGATCAAATATAATTTGATTATCTATATGAAATAAATGATTAGACCCGACATGAACCGCTTGGCGAATTTCATCACTGTTCATAATTGTGCCCACAAGCTCATAGTCAGCTAGCTTGCCTGTCACAAAATTGTCCAATGATGGTATGTTTATTGGAAAGAGAACGCTAAAAATATCGGTGGATGTCGAGTTCCTGAGTGCACCACTAAGAAATTCCTGGTACTTGATCTGAGCTTTGGCCTTATGTGTTTTCATTTCGAAGTTACTGATGACACCTATAGCGTAGACGTACTCGAAGAAAGCCAAAGACATCGTTGGGGGTCGAAGTAAGGGCCACCCAGAATGATGCCAGCGAGTGGAATCTCTGCTGTCTCGTTACGTCTTTGTGAGTGAATTTTGTGAGCCAGAGCGGGAACGTACTTTCCAGCATAAGACTGGCCTGAGATGTAAAACTGTCTGCTCTTGTACTCAGGGAACATCTTGAAGAACTGCAGGACAAAGTTGTACAGGTCATGTGTGTATCCAGCTTGTGTCACCTTATAACCCGCCTCCCCCATTTCTGAGAAACTATAACCTGAACCAACAGGATTATCAACGTACACAACAGAGGCAGGTCCAACCCAAGTGTGGGTACGGCGGCCGTAAGATTTACCATGTATTTCTTGCTGTGCTTCTAGTGGCCCATGCTTCCAGAACAGTCCAAGCATGGAGGACACAGTCGGACCTCCATTGAACCACATTAAAAGTGGAGCATCTTTGTTCAGCTGTGAGGGGAAATGCCAGAAAAACAGGTGATTTTTTAGCTTTTTGTCAACAGTGATGTAACCAGCATGGCTGTATAACTCGGTGAACTTGCTCAACTTGACCTTGCTTTTATCCCGTGCGGTTTTTATATCACCGTTGTCCAGATATGGGGTCAGAAACAACGAGTCGTCACCGCTTTCTGCACAAGATGACAGATCTCTAATTGTTGCAACCATAAGAATTTTCAATAACCAGATCATGTGAGACATCATTACCTGAAAAACTGAGATGAAATTATGTTAGATAATACGGTTAATGACCACTATGGTTGTAGTCTAATTTGTCGAATAAAAAAAGTAATCACCAATAAATTATTTAATAGTCAAAGCTTTGGAGTTACCTAATATTTGAAGAAAATAAACAGGGAAGAAATTAAGTAGTAGACGTTTACTTTTGTAATTTAGAGGACATCCTCCACCTCACTCCAACCACACTTACTCCTCCCTTCTTTTCACTGAAAAATAAAATAATAAGTGATATAGAAAACGTATACATATAACCACTACACGCATAAACCTTCATAAAATAAAAGTACTTTTAATTAAAACATTTAAACATGATTTGCGTGTAGCTTTCATTTAACATAAAATCGCATTAAAAGACCGAATTATAGCTGACTGCTCGCGATATTACGGTCAGAGAGCCAAAACTCCACATCTCAGTCTTAGATTTGGAAATTGACTGATTGGTACAGTAAATGAATGGAGTGGATACCCAATAGGGCTCTCAAAGTAGTACTCAAAATGACTTATTGGAGTTGAATAGTCTGCGCGATAAGGATTTGATATCGTAACTTGCTGTAAGCTATGAGAAGTAGTGTAGCTAGGCTCATTTTATGTCCAGTTAAAGATGGACGAGAAAGAAGCGTGATCTAAAGTCTATCGCAAACAAATCACGAAGATATCGAAGCTACACATAAAGAGATAAACAAGAGAATCGATCTTGATTTAAGAAGGCCAGTTGATTAACATCTCCTGAAGACTTCCGCACTGAAGCACGAACTCCGTTGCACCAGCGAAGACCTTAGAGTCTTGGCCTCTGGTTACATTACTGGATCAACCGCCACATGTTCGAAATGGATAAGTCCATCAGTCAAGCAAAACATTTTGGCGTCGAGAAGAATAAAATCACACAGGTAGCTATTTTTGACCGGAAGTCGACAGCGTTAGGCAGGTATCCAAAGATGACCTTGATGTGGATACTTCAGAAGAGATCGGAACATTGATTTGTCCGATGTGCAACGAGGATGACCTGTGGACTAAACGACATGAAACTATTAAAAAGACATATTCATATTATCACTTCTACATATAAGATCAATGATTCTATCAAGCATCTTCTGTACAGAAAAGAGAGTTCGCTATAATGAATCACGTCACCTGTCTCTGGTATTAACTGCACGATAAGTCGAATGAGAGCAGAATTTAATTATACAATTTTACTGAACGGAAATTGGTTCATTTTTTTCAAATTTTCAACGTAATTGACTCTGCGTTCAATACACGCGTTCATTTCACTTCTTCCGGTGCTTTAAAGGTGCGTGCATTCCACTAAAAGACTACTCTTTTGTACATCAATTCTCCTACTTTCATCCCATAACTCTGGGAATCGTTGGAGCAGTACTGACATATTTTGTCAACATTCTCCATTCATATCGATCTATTCCTTGCGACTTAGGACAGCAGAGGCCTGCCAATCATTGAAGCTATCTACCATGCTCTTTCTCCGTCTACACCTCCTTCTATCTCTTTTAACAGTTCCTTGTTGAAGGATTCGATAGATCATGGCAGCTGCCAACATCGAGCAGAGTTTACTTACCCTTCTGTTCCAGGGACTAGTCCTCGCACCAATCGAGTATGCCCTGACAGTTCTTACAGTCAGTAAACCGCAAATTGACAAGCTGGAGAAAAATACAGAATGAAGCACATTATCTTAGGATGTATGAGAGACACTCCCTGTGTAGCAATGAGGCATCTTCTCGACTTTCCAACCATGGATGACAGGATCAAGATCTGAAGGGCACGCCACGAGTATACCTGAAGATAAGTGCAGATAAAGAGCATCCACTGTATCATGAGCTCACCACAGAGAAAGGTGTCAGGCTAAAGAGAGGATAATCATGGGTGGGACGAGCAGAAGAAGTCATAAAACAGGTATGTGGGCTTACCAATATCAACTCTGGCGAGGAATGGCTACCGGTGCCTACATCATTCAAGGGGATATTCTAGTGTATAGTCACACTTGACAGAACATGTAGAGAACAGGACTCAGTAGAGGTCATTGCGGAGGTCAACAGTCTCATCTGGGATAACACCGATGAGAAAGATGCAGTCATCTATACAGACGGATCTGTAATACGACACCAAAGGAGTTCATGGGCATTTACAGCACGCTCGGCAGGCAGAATAGTCAAAGAAGACAGTGGTGCATACGTTATGACCACGAGTAGCATGGAGGTGATGGTAGTGACCAAGGCATTCATCTGGTTAAAGTCACAAGTCTACACACACGCCTGCATCCTGAGTGATTCGATGAGAATGATAAAAAACAGTTGAGGCGGGATTTGTACGTATGCAATAGGTAGAGTCATTGCAGAAGTCAAAAATATGTAAGGCCACTTTTATCTACGTCACATGACACGCGGAAGTACGGGGAAATGATAGAGCGGACAAGTTGGCTAGCCGCGCTATTGTTGAGGACGGTAACCAATGGATTGGGCGGACATCATTAATGCCCCCCGGTAAGTGGGAAGGACACAGAACTTCGACAACCATGAGTCCACGTCACTTCTTCGGATGAAAGCGATGGAAGTTAAGATGGGCATAGCCAGAAACGAGAATCTTAGTGGGCGTGTACGAAGACTAATTAACCAACACAGAACTGGAGTCGTCAGTCGCTGGACACTGCGAGACTTGCTGAGGAAGGGATCTGAGCACCTATGGACATATCTGGAGTGCAATGATGTTGATCCAATAATAACTCAATATCTCAATGATTTTTGCTGGACAAGACAATCGAGATTCATGGTCAAACTATTTCATTGTGCGTTTCTTCACAATTGTCAAAAAGATCATCAAGCACTGCATTTTGTATCCATTTGTGAACTTTTTTATTTTGTGAAACAAACTTGATAATATATATATAAAATATGTGGAGTTCTCCACATTTGGCCTATATGTGAATGTCAGCTTCATTGTTAGTCCAAAAGCAGCATATGTTGTTTTGTCACCTGCGCTCTACATGTCATATAATGGCTAATCTTATAAACGCAGAATCATATTCCTTTTAATTCAGTAACCAAAAGATTTATATTTGTTAATTAAAGATGTAGAGAGATGTTTGTAACGATTGTGCGTCATTATTATCCGTCAATTAATAAAACACACGCCAATTAAAGTATGGTTTATGAAATATTTACAAAGACATGTAAATTTAAAAAAAAAAGTATTTACAGAAAAAGAAACGAATAAAGAATCATATAGATAATACAGACAGGAATAATTTTTAACGAATGTATTGAAATACAGAAATGTAAAGAAATATTTTTTTGGAATATTTGCTATTGTTTTGTTGATATTTGTAATGACAGTTAACGTTTTTTTTTTTTTTTTTGAGGAAAAAAATGTTACATATTAAAAAATAAAAAAAAAACATGCACTAAATGAATCAAAATCAACAGCACCAAGAATTTGGAATCAATAATTCATGACCATTGATCTGTGATTAAATTTTGAACAAGTAAATTTACAACTTTTCAAATGGACATAACACTTTTCAAGTAGGCTTTAAGTGCTTTGTCATGATTTTTTGAATTCCTCGGTTTTGGTCTTTGTATGATATCCGGGTTAGTGTTACATTTTCCTTCTCATAAGTAAATTGTCGTCCAAGATACTTCTGATTGGATATTAAACTGAGTTATCGACGTCTTTTACTTTACAAAGGAGTATCTTCTGAGCATTGCCTTGATGCAATGAACAGGTTGGCTATAGCTCGTTTCAAATCACTTGCCCAACTTCAAAACGCTCTTGCTCAGTAACCGTTTGTTAAATACTTTTGAAATTTTCCAAATGTTATTTGAATGCAAAAGATCCTTTAAATGTATATTTAACAAATATCTTGCAGCTGCAGTTTTCTTAAAGCGGCAAATTTCTTTGATGTTTGTCTAAATTGTAAACTGTGAACCCTAAATAATAGAAATTACCGTAGTTGCTGGTCTATGATTAATTTTCACTAGGTAAAGGCGTGGCCGTAATGGGGAAGTACCAGGAGAATTATTGTCTTCTCAGTTCGAGGACGGACGATAATATCAAGGTATACCTGTATGTCCAATTTTCATAGTTGTGTGGTCCTGAAAAGGACCGTTTGTTGAACTAATTTAAGGTAATATAGGGGCCAACATTGTGGGGGCTATATACTTTCATTCTGAATCAGACGAGTCTAAAAGATTAATAACTGTTTGGGGTTGAACATTCCACAAACCATCATTTTTCCAATATTCCTCTTCCTGTTTTAAGACGTGGTCTTCACATTTAGCCCAATAATCTTTGTCTATATTTAATAAAGCGAGATTAGCAAGAGTCTTTACATCGCATATTTTGAATGTTGTATTTTCATCTGCCACTTGTCCTTTTAATTTTGCCCAGATTAGTTCTATTGGATTTAAATGAGCATGGTAAGGTGGCAGCCTCAAACTTATATGACCGTGCTCTTGGATAATCTTATCTATTTGAAAAATCTTTGTCCTTTGTTTTTGCTTTACAAGAGATAGTAATTCAGGTTTTAAGTACATGTTATTAAATTGTATGTGCTCCTTGGTGAGCCATATCTTAATAGCATCTTTTGTACTGGATGACGTCGGGACTTTATCTTCAAGTGCAACAATGTTGTGGTACGCTGCATTGTCCATTATTAGGCAAGATGGTCGATCTAGTGATGGGAGAACAGAATTTTCAATCCAATGTCTAAATATGTGACCATTCATCTCAGAATGATAATCCCGATTGTCTATGGATTTTGAAAGAAAAACGAGCTCTGCATTCTGTATTAGTCCATGTTGTCGACTACCTGCATCAGCAATTATCAAGCGCTGTCCTTTGCTGCTAGGTATTAATCTCTTAATCTTTCCATCTGATGACTGCCATTCCCTTTGGTTAGTGTGGTGAGCATTGATCCATGTTTCATCCAAGTACACAACATCATAACCTTGCTTGCGCACCTCTTTTACTTCACGTAAGTACTTGCTTCTCATAACTACTATATGTGGCTTCTCACAGAGGATGTTTCGTCCATTGGAATACTTTCTGAATGTAAAGCCTGCAGCTCTCACATTCCTCCATAATGTAGACTTTGATATTTCAATACTGTTGTTCTTTTTCAGCGAAATTTTTAATTTTCTTATAGTAACAGTTTCATTCATACCCAACATTTTGCGAATTTCACTTCTAATAAGTTCACTGTCGAAATTATCCAACATTTTTGCTCTTCCTTGTGATTTTGTATATTTTGAACATTGACGGTCACGTGCTTGAATCCAGCGATTAAATGACCGTTTAGATAAATCCAAAATGTGTCTTGTCCTATTCTCAGGGTTTTCTAAAGAATGAAATAATCTTCCTCGTTTAGCCTCTTTGCAAAAATAATCATACATTTTTATTGCCATGTTTTGTAAACTGCAGAATTTCATTTTAAGACTCATGATAAATGTTATCGTTCCACGTCTACACCTATGAATGAACGGAAATGGAACACACAATTTCTCAAGTGTCTAATTGTGTCAAAAAAAAACCACGGGGAAAGCGTGCAAACACGTCAATTTTACCGTGTATGGATTTTTACTCGCTATTTTTAACTTAAAATACTGTAAACATTAAGTTTTGACTACATCAATGGGTCGTTATAAATTTATATAAATCAAATGAGCAACAATAATAACCAAATGTTTTTTTAATGAAATTAATTCCCTGTTGGGTTCTAATCATTATAACTTTACATGCAAATTTTGAACAACTTACAACAAGCGGTTACAAAGCTATCGATTTTAAAAGTTGGGCACGAGTTATGAAACAAGCTATAGCTGCGCTGTCGTTGAGGACGGGCAACCATTGGATCGGTTGACGTGACATGAAGAGCACCGGACTTCGAGATCCACGTCACTTCTTCGGATTATGGAGATGGCAGTTAAGATGGGCACAGTCAGAAATGAGAAACTTAGTGGGCGCGTAAGAAGACTTATTAACCAACACAGAACTGGAGTCATCAGTCGCTGGACACTGCGGGACTTGCTGAGGAGGGGATCTGAGCACCTATGGACATGTTCTGAGTGATGACCCGCAAATAACTCAATAACTCAATAACTCAATTACCTTGATGTACATTCTGAAATGTCACATTTCGTCTTGATGTCTCTCCGACATTTCTTATCCATAACTTTACACACTTGACTCTGTGACTTTGGTGGGAGCCGTCCAGTACAGACGCGTCGGTGTTATTTTTCACCGTTTGGAGACATCTGTTCGGCATTAGTCATCCATGACTTTAAACACTTGACTTCGATGAGATCCGTGCCTGTATCAAACTACTTCCTGTGCTTCTCCTTAATGCTACGGATGACAAAATAATAAACAACTATTCTTCACCATTAAACCTCTCTTGATTTGAACGGCCTTCTAGAACTTTCCGGAAACTCATTTGATTATCCTTTTTCTCCCCATTTGCTTGTACTTTTAACTTCATCTTAAGCCCAATACTAGTTTCTTTGTTTGTTCCTCGATCTAGTGACTTTCGGATGGCGTTTCAAGTCAAAATCTTTCTTTCTTCTTCTTCGTACCATAAACCTGGAGGTCGTTGGGGCACCACTGGCATACTTAATTTTAATGCGGGGTACGGGTCTTTAAATTCAGCCCTACTGGGAGATACTTGCCTTAATAGGAAAGTACAGAAATACAATTTATTCCCGAGCTGTGATCGTAACCCTTTGCTATAGTCATGAGAACACCTGCATGAATGACATTATCCACGATAGTTAATTTTTAGTTAGCTGAGTAGCAGGGTTCCCTAGCGTTCGGCTTTTCATGGCAAGAAGCAGTGCCAAGGAGTACGGGTTCGATCCTGCTTTGGACCATACACTGTTCTTTGTTTTTTTCTGTTATTCATTTGTCATTTTTTTCTGAGAACTGTAATACATACCTCTTCCTCCTATGATTCCCTGGATTATCGCCTCGGAAGTTTACCTCTATAATATTATTCATTTATTATTATTTATCTCCCGAATACAAAGTTTCCCCACTGTCAATTATTCCTGGCATCTTCCGCCTTTGTTCTTTTGACCTACCTGATAGATTATTTTAGCCTAGTGCTGACGGTCTGTCATTCACATCATTTGGGACTTCCGTTTCTAGGATCTAGTCCACGTTCTCTCGCTCGCTGCAAAAAGTGCATTCAATGTCTGATTATAATTTCAGTTATCCATTGCACCCCTATGCGTTAAAGTCAAGATAATGATCTACTTATTACATCTGCACTGATAAAACAATGTCGTACGCCGGCGATATTTCATTTTCAACAAATCAAGTGTTGTGAATGCGACCTTCCATCGTCTAGGCTTGTTCTGTGCTTTACGTCAGATTGGTGCTGTTCATGACCGTTGTTGGATTTGCTTGACGCAAGTTATTTCCATCTTACTTATTAATGTGAAATGCTTCGTTCGCCGCAGTTTTATCTCTTTAAGGAATTTGCACCGTGTTCTGTTCGTCGTAGGCTACATTCACTAGAGTAATCAAGAATTTAAAGGGCGAGTCATTGCTGCGCTTGCGCCATTGTTATGTGTGCTACGTCATCGTAATGGCTCATCGTAAATCCCTAGACCGGTGTTACGCTAATCTTACGGTCTGTTATTTGATGTGCGACGGGGACAATCTGACGACTAGCTGTTTTGTTTATATGTTCGAAATTGGAGTCAACAACGATGCCCTAACATCATCAAGCGCTATACATTTTTAAAGAAATATGACGATCATCACTTTCGGGAGGACGTGAACTTCTGGTATATGGTGGATAGGCGGCAGGAACCATTGCAGGCTATGCATGAAAAGTGTTCCTTGTTGCAGTTTCCTCATATTTCAAGTCCATGGGGGACAGGTTGGTCTCGAGGCAGGTCACCGGCCTCGGGACAGAGAGGTTGTGGGTTCAAATCTCGGCTCCAGCGGTTGAGATTTTTATTTATGATTTCTCTCTGCGACAACCACCCTTGGTCTCAGCAGCGAGGCCCGGCTTAAAACGCCAGTTACTCATCGACAAAAAAAAACATGAGTACCTCCGAAGTCGTAGTTATCTGCCTGTGTGGCGAGGGACCCCTGTACATACGGCTGCCAGGGAAAAATGGATTAACACACAAAATTCAGTTCCTAGTCTCTAGGAAGACCCAGGGAGACACTGAGAAGAACATTGATGAGAGAGGCAAGAGCAGCAGGAGTCGGCTCCCTCAATGAGATAGAACTGCTTGCACAGAACAGAGACAGATGGCGAGATTTGATAAAATATCTTTAAAAGAAAACTGCTAGAACAAAAAATCCATATAGGAGAAGGTGTATCTTGGTCTACGCCCTATGGGCCGGTTACGGCTCGAAAGGTCAATAGATAGATAGTCTCTAGGGACTTCGTCAGAGTTGAAAGCTGGCGAACGCAACAACAACAACAACACAATTCACATCATTTGAAAGTATAGTCTGTAGTCTGTAGCGATAGTTTGGTATTGATATCAGCACATTAGCATTCGCTTCTTAAGGTCTTCATTATTACAAATGAATAGCAAACATGTCAAAAGTTTCAGTTATTAGTAACGTGTCTCTAAACAATAATAACATCAACACTAGTTTTCGTTGTCTATGATGTGTTTTTACACAGAGAAAACTTTCAATATCAATTCTTGTTGTCTATGATGTGTTTTTACACAGAGAAAACTTTCAATATCAATTCTTGTTATCAATGGTGTGTTTCTACACAGAGAAAACTTTCAATATCAATTCTTGTTAATGATGTGTTTTTACACAGAGAAAACTTTCAATATCAAATCTTGTTGTCTATGATGTGTTTTTACACAGAGAAAACTTTCAATATCAATTCTTGTTGTCTATGATGTGTTTTTACACAGAGAAAACTTTCAATATCAATTCTTGTTGTCTATGATGTGTTTTTACACAGAGAAAACTTTCAATATCAATTCTTGTTGTCTATGATGTGTTTTTACACAGAGAAAACTTTCAATATCAATTCTTGTTATCAATGGTGTGTTTCTACACAGAGAAAACTTTCAATATCAATTCTTGTTGTTAATGATGTGTTTTTACACAGAGAAAACTTTCAATATCAAATCTTGTTGTCTATGATGTGTTTTTACACAGAGAAAACTTTCAATATCAATTCTTGTTGTCTATGATGTGTTTTTACACAGAGAAAACTTTCAATATCAATTCTTGTTGTTAATGATGTGTTTTTACACAGAGAAAACTTTCAATATCAATTCTTGTTGTCTATGATGTGTTTTTACACAAAGAAAACTTTCAATATCAATTCTTGTTGTTAATGGTGTGCTTTTGCAAAGAGAAAAATTTCAATATCATTTCTTGTTGTCAACGATGCGTTTTTACGAAGAGAAAACTTTCAATATCAATTCTTGTTGTTAATGATGTGTTTTTACACAGAAAAACTTTCAATATCAATTCTTGTTGTTAATGATGTGTTTTTACACAGAAAAAACTTTCAATATCAATTCTTGTTGTTAATGATGTGTTTTTACACAGAAAAAACTTTCAATATCAATTCTTGTTGTTAATGATGTGTTTTTACACAGAAAAAAATACTTTCAATATCAATTCTTGTTGTTAATGGTGTGTTTTTACAAAGAGAAAACTTTCAATATCAATTCGTGTTGTCAATTATGTGTTTTTACACAGAGAAAACTTTCAATATCAATTCGTGTTGTCAATTATGTGTTTTTACACAGAGAAAACTTTCAATATCAATTCTTGTTGTCTATGATGTGTTTTTACACAGAGAAAACTTTCAATATCAATTCTTGTTGTCTATGATGTGTTTTTACACAAAGAAAACTTTCAATATCAATTCTTGTTGTTAATGGTGTGCTTTTACAAAGAGAAAAATTTCAATATCATTTCTTGTTGTCAACGATGTGTTTTTACGAAGAGAAAACTTTTAATATCAATTCTCGTTGTCAATAATTCGTTTTTATCCAGAGAAAACAAACTTTAAGTAACAATTCTCGTTGTCAATAATGTGTTTTTACACAGATACAACTTTCAATGCTAAATTCTCCATGCCAATGAAGCGTTTCAATGATGTGAAAAGTTAGTTGCCGAATCCATCGCATTCCAAACCTGGAGAACACGGGTTCGAATCATACAGGGTCAGCATTTCTTTTTCTAACGGGGTGAAATGAAAATTTACTCCCGAATACTTGGTGACTACTGCACTGGATAAGCCGCCTTTATTATTCGTTTCTATAGCGCCTCTTGGCAGACGACATTAATGGGATAATACAATGAAGATAGTTTACTTTTCTTAATGATGCGTTACTAAACAGTGAACATTTTCAAAACCAGACTTATGTTATGTAAAAAGTAAAGTAGTAAAGTACCTCCGTCACGCCAAGTGGCGTATAGGGAAATATGGTGTTAGTGATCCTATATTTTACAGACCTTCAGCACATGATTTTTGGGGTAATGTGATCAGTATTACGCCCGTGCTGCTTTACTTTCCCAGAAAAAAAATCCGGTACCCATTTAAGGCTGGGTGAACCCGGAAGCCGTCGGTTGGGATCGAACCCTACCCCTTGTCCGTGGTAGTCCAGTTCACTAACCACTGAGCTATCGCGGCTCCCATGTTATGTAAAGTAACAACGATATCACTGGATTATTTATAATTTAAAGTAACACTGAACTTATCATATTGAACCTTCTGTTTATTTGTGCTATTAACGTCAACAATTATCTAACACAAAAAATAGATGACAAAGTGCGATATGATGATACAAATGTTTTATAGAGGGAAGCAGGTTAATTAAATTATAACAATTGTAGCTTTTTTTTTCTGGTCCCTACCACATAATTGTCAAGTGTAATTTTGCTGTTCACTTTCATTATCATGTGCCACATCAATTGGCATAGGCGATTATGTCCGTCCTTAATTTTCTATCTACAGTGCATCGTATCAAATCTGCTGTTGATTGTTTTCCAACACCAAGTTAACTAGTGTAATCTCTCTTTGTTGTCCGCGATCTCTTTTGCTCTATATTTTGCCAGTTGTAACCAAGTATTTCAACATCATGATGTGCCAGAAATATGTCGATTGTATAATTATGATGTTTTTTAGAAGTTCCCTTTACGTGTTGGGACTCTGAGAATTTCCTCTTTGGTTTTTTTAAGCTGTCCTGGGAACTTTCAACATTCTTCTGAGAAATCCCATATTTGTAACCTCTAATCGTCTTTTCATTTGATTATCTACTGTCATTGATTCGCCTCCATAGGTCAGGATTGGTTCTATAAAGCACCGTAGATATCTTTCTCGCTTCTATTGGCATAGACTTGCTGCACAAGACGGTTTTCATTTGCTTAAATACTTCTTTGGCCTGTAGTAATCTTCTTTTTATTTCTGTGGTGCATCTCCCGTCTGATGTTATTATTGTGCCCAAGGTTTTGAGGCTCTGCACTTGTTTATTTAAGTCGTACCTTTGACAGAACGTACTTTCTATTTACTTAACAGCTACATAGAGTAATATGAAATAATATTGAAAATATAAGAGAAATGCAGAAAACAACAGACGTTGAGATCCTAAATAATAGATAAGTTTAGATCCTTGATTACTGCAGGCTGGGACACGGTACGCAGCTTCTTCCTTATGTTTGGTGGATGTTTTGCAGCTTTCTTCTGACACACCTTCATCGCTGATACATCCATACTTGAGGAAACTGGTAACCATCTCCAGGCTGGTGTCTGGCATGTCGTGTGGTGTCTGATGACCTGCTCCATGCACCACAACCCTGCAGAAGTTATCGGTCTGAGAGTAGAAACCTTTCACATTGTCACCACAGTACCACGGGATTCTAAACAGAGAGAAAGGTGCTGTATATTTAATAGAGAATAACAGATACTGCTGGTTTTATACACGGTAAAATATTTAATTAAATGTTACATCTTTTTTATTTCCCCATTCCTTTCCATCCTTCCTTTCCTTCCTATTTAACTAACATTTTGATCTTTCATCAGTTAACCAGCCTGAGTATCCTATGGCTAGAACGACCACACGAAAACAAGGTATACTACTACTGGTTAACTCTGGCTCTTTAAGCCTGACCCTGTAATTTTCTGACTGCTGTCGACTTCTATATTAAGCGTCTCCTGTCCAACTAGTTTTGATATTTCAAGACTGGCTTTCCAAGTTAAAAGAACCTGTGACAGTAACCGCTGGTTACCTCAATCCGAAGGGTTTAATTCAAATTGAATCTGTTAATGATTGTTCAGGTATTATCTGAGATACTGAAACATTTAGAAGAATAATTACGTAGACATTTATCAAAATGTGGGTGAAATAAAATACTCGTAAATAAGGTAAAGGTAAAGGTAAAGTACAAGACTTGAATCAGCGTCTTAGCACGCGAGTTTTCACCCCTATGTGCTCGTCCGTCTATTCAGAAGTGTTCGGAGACTTCTGGATAGTGTCCCTTCAAGCATTGAAACTCACGATGCGAGGCATTCCTCACCTTCCCAGAGTACTACCGTGGTATCCATTTCTGCCAGCGGCTGGGTAGACCGCGGAGGTATTTTTCTTTCCAACCACGAGTACAATTCACACTGCTTCCAAAGGTAATCAAACACGAGTTGTCCGAACCTCGGTAGCCCAGTCGGGTGGTTTCCCCAACGAGACAACCAAGGCCCCCATCGTAAATAAGGACGAAGTGTTTGTCAGAGAAACTATATCAGTAAATAAAAGGTTAGAGGTTTCAAGTCACCTCGAGATTCGTGAGACTTTAGAGATAAATAC
This sequence comes from Megaustenia siamemsis, assembly GCA_032433765.1. Lineage (NCBI taxonomy): Eukaryota > Metazoa > Mollusca > Gastropoda > Stylommatophora > Ariophantidae > Megaustenia > Megaustenia siamemsis. Next base: position 48,934,095 of record JAVIAB010000156.1, read on the forward strand.
AGTTCATAGATCATGTGATTCTAGGACAGGAATGTAAGTGGTAGTTTGGATATGGCTTCGAAGTATAGCAGATCAGATATTAAAATGTAACCAATGTGAATATTTGTGCGAGCATGTGGAGAGAGCCAGTATTAATGGTTTCAGACACCACAGGAATAAAAAGTAAAACAGAACAGGCCAGAGTAGCATTTCAAAGAAAGAATACATCTTGTGTAACAAATACATGTTTTAAAAAAATAAGGAAGAGAGTTAATTTGTGCTATAAAGAGTCAATTCTGACATATGGAAGTGAATCATGGACAGTAGACAAACAAATAAAAAGATGATTAAAGGTCACAGAGCTTTCTCAGAAGAATTTATAGAGTTCCCTGGACAGCTAAAAAGACTAACGAAACAATTTCTAACCATTCTAAAACAAAAAAGAGCTCATAAAAAACATCAGAAAAACACAATCAACTTGTTCCGGGATTCATAATAAGAAAAGGAAAGTTGTATTAGCAATATACTTGGTTGCAGGTATACAATACAAGGAAAGAGATATTGCAGACAACAAAGAGGGAAGGTTCTATATAGCCTGGTGTCGTGGCATGGTACACAGTCAACAACAGAATTGATCTATGCTTTGAGGACGGAGAATTTGGGAAGGGCATGGCCGTCTACAACAACTGGTATGGCAAATAATGATCGAACAGAGAAGAAATTTTTGACAGTTGTAAGAGAAATGCAAGAAAGCTTGTCAAATCATTGGACAACTATCACCACTATTGTCCAACAAGGAAATAAATCTAGAGGCAAAACCGGCACTCTACAATACAATCTTCATCTCAACGTTGTGCTACCAATGCCAGTCCTGGACCCCTAGATGCAAGAACGATAAGAACAATAACATAACCTCTAATGAGATTAAATACGTTAGACGAAAAACAGGAAACAGCCTGAGAGACAGGATCGTAATTTAAGAACTGGTAAAAAAGCTAGGAAAAATCTCCGCCATAGAATATAAAAAGAAACAACAAATAAAATGGGTTAGCCAAGTGACAAGACAGAAAAATCAAAACACGACACAGCGAGTCTTCAATAAACGTTGCAAGAATACCAGACCCAGTAGCCGACCACAAAATGGTGGACTGACGTAATATTAGAAGCACTAGAAAACATAACAGCAGCAGAGGCGAATAGAAGAGCAAACGACCGCAAATTATATCTCCCATAGAAGCTGAAAGGCAAATGAGGAAAGAAAGAAGAAGAAGATGTAGAAGAAGAAGAACCATGGAAGTGTCAGAATAAAACATTTGTCGGAAATACAAAATTGCAACAGCGGTGGTACAATCTATACATTTAGTAGCGTCTGGTCATTAAGCGCCTGCAGGAAGGCAACAATTGAATGCTGTAGTTTATTACATTACTATATGAGACTTGATATTTCCCTGACCTGTGTGTGTTGTTGTAGTGCTCCTGCAGAGACCAGTTAGTGGACATCAGGGCAGCTTCTATCATGACAGAGCTCACTACGACATCGTAGTCTCCGTTGTAGATCAAGACTTTGTAGTTGTCCATTATAACGGCCAACTGTGGTTTAGTACTGACAAAGAGATCTTGAACGAAAAGATCATACAAAATCGTATTATATACATAGAAGAAACGATTAGACCCCACGTGAATTGCTTGATGAACTTCTGCGCTGTTCATTATGATACCCACGAGAGAATAGTCTGCAAGTTTACCGGTCATGAAGTTGTCCAATGTCATAATTGCTGCCTGTGTAAGATTATGAAAAACATCACCAAATTTCGATTCCAAGAATCCACCTCGAAGATATTTCTGGTACATGAGCTGTGCATTGGTCTTATCTTTTATCATGTCGGCGTAACTTATAGCTCCTAGAACATAGAGGTATTCAGAGAAAGCCACGCTTTCCGTCGGCGGGTCGAAGTAAGGACCACCTAGAATGATGCCAGCGAGTGGAATCTCTGAGGTCTCGTTAAGTCTTTGAGTGTGGATTTTGTGAGCCAGAGCCGGAACGTACTTTCCAGCATAAGACTGGCCTGAGATGTAAAACTGTCTGCTCTTGTACTCAGGGAACATCTTGAAGAACTGCAGGACAAAGTTGTACAGGTCATGTGTGTACCCAGCTTGTGTCAGTTTGTAGCCTTTCTCCCCCATTTCTGAGAAACTGTAGCCGGCTCCTACAGGATTGTCAACGTACACAACTGAGGCAGGTCCAACCCAAGTGTGGGTACGGCGGCCGTAAGATTCACCATATTTCTCTCGATTTGCTTCTAATGGTCCGTGCTTCCAGAACAATCCAAGCATGGAGGACACACTTGGACCTCCGTTGAGCCACATTAAAAGTGGAGCATCTTTGTTCTGCTGTGAAGGAAAATGCCAGAAAAACATGTGGTTCCCTAGCTGTCGATCCACAGTGATGTAACCAGCATGGCTGTATAATCCAGGAAACCTGTTTAGTTTGACTTCGCTTAGAGCTCGTGCAGTTTCTATATCGCCCTTGTCCAGAAGTGGAGTCAAAAACAACGAGTCGTCACCGATAACTGCAGACATTGATGGAGCAGTGAAGGTTACAGTCACAAGCACTTTCAGTAACAAAGTCTCGTAGGCCATCGTTCCACCTGGGAAGGTGATATGACATTGATTAGACATCACGTTAAGAACTCGTATACATCCGGTTTCTCTGTCTAAGTAATGAAACTATAAATTCTTCATTTTCTTCATTAACCCATAATCATGAGAGACGTTGTGTCGCAACTGATAAACTTCATCAACGTTCTCCATTTCTCTCTATACTCAGTCATTCTTTAGAACTCTGCAAAATCGAGGTCTGTCCATTCTTTGATATTATCTTCCCATCTGTTTCTGTCTAACTTACCTTCTTGCTATCTTCACAGTTCCTAGCAAACTTTACTGGAAGACGATCGAGACGCGTGGTCAAACTATTTCTCTTTGTGGCTTTTACCCGGTGACTATGAAAGGATTGGACATTCCTTATCCCCCCTTTGTATAACCCATTATCTTTTTCATAGACTTTTCATATACTTTATAACGCGTCAAGCAGTTCTTTCGTTGCCTGTGACAAAACGTTCTCTCTTGTCGTTGGCAACACCAGTCTTTGATGGCGTCAAGCCTTTATTATCTCTATTTTTTTAAAATCCGCGACAACCATATCATCTTCTGGATTATCAACTCTATTATCAGCTGTAAGCTTCAGCCAATAGTCGCATTCCCTCTGTAGGACAGCATTCAGCATTCACCATTTCTTGTAATTATAATATGTATCTCACATGACTTTTTCTCTATCGTTGTATATTTCAATGCAGCCCTCAACTTCCAAATAAACAAATATCACAACATGAATTCTTCTCTTTACTTGGAGCTTTTCTTTTATTTTTAATCTTCAATTCTTTACATTTTCAATAACATCATAATATACCGTCACTTCTATCTCATGTCTCATCCATCCTTCTGTCCCTATTTCTATCTGTTGCTCGACGGTTATCTATTTATTGCACCTAACTAAATATATTTGGCCGTTTCCCTAAAATTGGTACGTTCCCATCGAACGCACCGCCCTAAACTATCTATCTATTTTCCTATCCTATCTATCGGCCTATTACATTGTGAATTTGAGTCTTCTCTATTCTATCTATCTCTAATGATTGACCGTTATCTCTCCGATGTTGCTCACTATTCCGATAGGTCTTGTCAGTCCGATGTTCTAGCTCCAAGTGGCTAGCTTCTCTAGTCACTTGTCAACCGTAACTCTCCTAACACGTCATCCCCTTTTTCTTTACGTCACTTTCTCTTCTGCACGAGAAAGTGCTCATTCTATAATTCCCCATACTTCATCTCTTGGTGTGTATCTTCCTTTACACCCTTCCCCGCGCAAGTGTTTGGTTTAGATATTTCCCTACTCTCCTTTCCCCATTATTATCTATTCTTAATCTCCATTCTTCGCTATTATCTACTCCTATTCTCCATTCTCTGCTACACCTTAAGTAGCCGTTAGGTGGGAGTAGATGCGGTGTGTTGTGGGTTATTTGATCTGACATTTTGTCCTACTTTAGCAGGACATTTGAGAGTAATGGTGTTCACCCTTCCTCCCTTCATCGCTTCACGAGACTGGATAGCCTGCTTCCAGGACTGGGAGGTGAGACAGGGTTTTGGTCAGGTCTGGTGTTCGCTGATTCTGACGCAATCAGTCAGCTGTGGGTCGTTGACCGCACTCAGCTCTTTTGTCTGGGACGTGCGCTTGTCCACAATTATCTTAAGATCATTATTTACTCCGACTTTTGTTGCATCCTTTTGAGGTCTTTTTAAACGATAAAAAAAATAATAAAATAACCGAAGTTTCTAATTCTTCTGTGTTCGAGATACGTTTATCACTCTTAGTCCTTCACCTTTAAAAAATACGTTTGAGTGCGTTCAACGTTCAACCAGCGTTGTGTCGTCACATACATCAAACTACGTCATCTGTGAGATTTGGCTCTGCTCAATTGCCATATTTCAATACTCGAAATTGTTATTGAGTTGTTGCGTTATTTGAGGGTCATCATCATTGCACTCCGAATATATCCATAGGTGCTCAGATCCCCTCCTCAGCAAGTCCCGCAGTGTGCAGTACCTGACGACTCCAGTTATATGTTGGTTGATAAGTCTTCTTACACGGCCACTAAGTTTATCATTTCTGGCTGTGTCCATCTTAACTCCCATTTCCATCATCCGAAAAAGTGGAGTGGATCTATGTTTGTCGAAGTCCTGCGCTCTTCCCACATCTCGGAGGGTATTGATGATGTCCGCCAGATCCATTGGTTGCCGGTCCTCAACGACAGCGCAGCTAGCCAACCTGTCCGCTCTTTCATTTCCCCGTACTCCCGCGTGACCAGGGACATAGACAAATGTGACCTTACGTATTTTGGATTTCTGCAATGACTCTACCCATTGCATGCGTACAGAGCCTGCCTCCACCTTTTTTTATCATGCTCATCGAATCACTCAGTATACATGCGTGGGAGTAGTCTTGTGACTCTACCATTTGAATGCCTTGGTCACTGCCATCACCTCCATTGTCATGCTACTCGTGGTCATGACGTACGCACCACTGTCTTCTTTGACTATTCTGTCTGCCGAGCGTGCTGTAAATGCGCATACACTACTTTGGTGTCGTCTTACAGATCAGTCTGTATAGATGACTGCATCTTTCTCATCGGTGTTATCGCAGATGAGACCGTTGACCCCAGCATTAACCACGACCGGGTTCTGTTCCCTACTTTTCCTGCCGAGTGTGACAATACACGAGAAAGTTCCCCTGAGTGACGTAGGCACCGGTATCCACTCCTCACCAACGCTGATATTGGTAAGCCCACAGACCTGTTTGATGACATCTTTTGCTCGGCCCACCCATGATTTGCCTCTTTTTAGCATGTCACCTTTCCCTGTGTTGAGCAAGTAGTGCAATGGATGCTCTTTATCTGTACTAATCTTCAGGTATGCTCGTGCTATCCAGATCTTGATTCTGTCATCTATGGTTGGAAAGTCAAGAAGATACCTCATTGCTACACAGGGAGTGTCCGTTGTACATCCCAAGATAACGCGCATGGCTTCATTTTGTATTTTCTCCAGCCTATCAGTTTGAGTTGTACTTCCATATATGAGTATTACCTTCCTCTGAAACAGTGCCGCAGCGATCCATCTAACGAGGAAGGGGTGTATCGTCAGTTTGAGGAGTATATGCATGAGGTATTCAAATGGTACCCTGTCGTATGTATCCTCCAGATCTATAGCAGCAGCACATGTCTCCTCTCGTCTGTGGAAGCCTTCGAAGACGTCATAGGCAAAGACTGTCGCATTGAGCCATGTCTTTTTGTTATATCTATAACCTCCGAGTGTGGGTGGGAAGGCGCGTTTCTGTTCAAGGTGACAGGTGAGGACACGGGCAACTATTTTCTCCAGCAGCTTGCTCGCAGTGTTCTGCATTGTGATGATTCTGTAGGCACTGATTTGAGAATGGTCCTTGTTTGGCTTCGGTAGCCGTAGTAAGTAGCTGTGCAGTCACTCCTCCTTAATCTGGCCACTCCGAATGCTGGCATTAAACTCATTGGCCAGTTTTGTCAAGTCGTCGTCAGCTAAATTGCCTTTGTCATCGTACCGAACACCATCTGGACCAGGAGCAGTGTTGTGTGACCTTTTAAGTGTCGTGCGAATGGTATCGGTTGTGATTGTGAGATCTTCTTCCAGCACTACATCCTTACACAATTTTGACAGCGATCCCCGTATCCTCATTCTTACAGCCTCATTTCTTTGGTCCGTCTGCTCAATGTAGCGGGCAAGCAGGGCCTTCCCTTTACTCTCATCAGATTTGTGTCATATCTGGGATGTGCTCTGAAAGTCTGGTATGCCTCTGTGTCGTGTTGTGCCATTCATGCTCTGATGAAGGCGCCAGAATGTGGCTAGCGATTTTTCTGAGCACACTTTTCTACAGATGTCATCCCATTTGGCATTCTTAGCCTGCTTAGCACATAGTTTAAAGTGCTTCATTTTTTGGTCGACCTCTACTTTCAGAAGCTTCAAGAGCTCAGGTTGTGTCCTTCCATTCTTTCTGGCTTTCTGCCATGTCTTGACCGTTTGTCTCTTGTTCCGCCAAGCTTCCTCGACTTCTACGTTCCACCAGGGTGGCTGCGTCCATCTCTCCTGCCTCCTACGAGGGGCGCTCTGTTTCCTATGTCTGATTTTGCTAATGACGTCCTGGTCTGTTTTCTCGTAGTGGAATGTGTGGAGCTTTCTTTTCTGGCTTCTATTTCTGCTTTTCTCAATTAGGAGGACACATGGATAGTGATCACTTCCGTGGAACCTCAGTGCACTCCACCTGCAAACCGGTGCGAAGGTGGAAGACACCAGTGCCAGGTCTATGACACTATCAGAGTCCCCTGTTCGAGTGGCCATTCTTGTTGCCCTTCCATCATTTACACTAAATCGGCCGACACCAGTGCGTTCTCGAGGTCTTCTCCCTGCTTGTTGGTTATGACGTTACCCCACTGGTTGCCTCTAGCATTAAATTCTCTGCAGAAAATGACGTTCTCTTCATCGAACTCGAAGAGATTCTGCCATTACTATATATCTGTGGTTTCCAATATTTGTTTTGTCCGGTATTCGATTGTCCAGGATTCGCCTCCGTATGTAAAGACCGGCTCTACACTTTGCATCGAAGAGCTACTTTTATTACTTACATTATTAAAGAAGAGTTGCATTGTACCTTTTTACATTTTTTTTGTTAATGTGGCATTTGGCAGCACTTCACATCTGGTGTTCCTTTTGAAGTTAAGATTGTTCTATGGATATTCGAATTGATATACCTTAATTTAGTCATGATTTATTTACTTTAATTTTGCATTTACTAGATAGCTTTTTTTGTTTGGTTGAAACCATCACTTCTGTCTGTTATTATTGTGGATAAGGCATTTATTTTTACTTTCCATCATTATAATATCAAACATCGTTTGTTATTAATTTAATTCTTATTAATGAATACTGTGCCACAAGCACAACCCAGACTGTGCATCTTATTACAATCGACTAATATTCCAGGTCTGTCCTCTGTGGATCTTAGTTTAACATCTCTCTACGTTTTGAGTAGAACTAGTGATAATACTCACCGTGTTTTTATATTCAAACTTTCACAGTTGATTATCATTCGATTATGGTTACAGTTACTTGACTTTTATGAAAGTGAATTTCAGGTTACTTAGTTATTGTAGAAAGATGGTGCTGGACTTCTAGTATAGAAGGGAGTCGTAGTATTTTTGTCAATAATAACAGAGCGTCGCAAGTTGCTGGCTTATTATTAAAGAGAGTTGCTAGCAACTGGTATAATAAAAGGTCGACGCATGTTGCTTGGCCATCACGTTGCTTAATTAAGATGTGACGATAGCGACTAGATACAGACCCATCAGTGTTATTCGCCATGACTTGCTCCAGGGCGTTTATGTTGTAGTTTGTCTCCCTCAGATAGTCACAGTTCCGCAAGTCTCCCCCAGCTCTTGTTCGATGAGAAGGCAAAGACGTAGTGTGTTAAACCATGTCCGACCAAAGCCAAAACTGCATTATGAATCAGCACCATACATTTGTAGCATACCTCGTACAATACCAGTTCTGTACTGACTTGTGATTCCCTCTAGATCATGTCGACGAGGATGATGAACCCACACAGTGGGTAAATCAGCGACAGGTCTCTCCACTTATGAACCACAGGGCATTGGTATTGTCTTCTAGATCCTGGGGGACTGATTGGTCTCGAGACAACACTCTGGTCTCGAGACAGACAGGTTGTGAGTTTAAATCCCGGTTGCACCAGTTGGGATTTTAAATTGTAATTTCTTTCTGCGGCAGCCACTCCTGACCTCAGCAACAAGGCCCGGCTGGAAACGTCAATTACTCATCGATAGGAAAAAAATATGAGTACCTCCGAAGACGGAGATATCTGCCTGTGCAGGGAGGGACCCCTGTGCACACGGCTGCCAGTAGAAAAAAAACGGATTAACACGCAAAATTCAGTTCCCAATCTCTAGTGACTTCACCGGAGGTGAAAGCTATAGAACGAAAAAAAAAATCTTCGAGGTTTCGTTGAGAATTCTCATCCGGCTATGAAAATCTACTTACCTATCTTTTTACCTACTCCATCCGCTTTTTGGACACAGTTTTCGCTTTCGTTCCTCGTTACTCCACATGGATGTCTTCTGTAAGTCCACCGGTGTGTATTCTTATCTCTGAGTTCATTCTTCGTTTCAATGTATTGCGCCCATTTATAGTCCAACGATGTCTCACAAGCTTTCAGACTCAGAATGGAACAGGAAGTTGGCACCTTGAACATGACCAACGTGAACCGCCGCCCCCTTTCCACTTCCGTTAGTTAATCAAGAAACTAAATGACCCCGAAAAACTTGCTCGATGGGAAAGTTGCTTCTGATGATAAGATTGCCTCCAAAAAGACACTATTTTTAAAATGTGGAACATTCACATTGCTAATGTAAAACTTCTCAATTCTGAAATTTGAACACTCATTTTATTTCTCACATTTTTAACCTAGGTAATACTGTGAAAACAATAAACTGTTTAGACAAGCACCGAAACAAGAATAGAAAGAAACCAAACACTTTGGATCGCGGTAGTTTCCCAGTTCTTTTCGGATGGAATTTACATGAGATGACTACTAAGGTATTTCAAGGAAACTGATAGTTAGAGGACATTTTAAAAAAAATTCCGCTTTCACTTGTACATTTTTAAAAGGAAACTATAGACGTTATGTACAGAACTTGCAACCTAATCATATAAACAAATTAGCATTGTTGGTTAGTTAAATAGTTAATCAATTACTTCATTATTTTACAGATGTATTAATTCCTTTTCTAGTTAGTTTAGTAAATTATTTATAATAATTCAAAAACTCAATTATATAAGTATTTGTTTTTCTAGATAGTTAATTCATTAGATAGCTGTTGATAGCTAATTTAAGAACAGATTAACTAATTAATTAAGTAACTATTAGCCAGGAAAGGATTCCAAGGGGAGATCACTAAGACGCACTACCTGAAATGGCGTGTTCTGGAGAAGCAGATTAGCCTGAACTCCAGTCCTTAATTCTTTCAGTACGGAAGCTTTTTATCATTGCAACAAAGGAGATTTCAGAGACACAAATAGTCATAATTTTAACAATCCAGCTGCATATTTATGTTTCTCTACTATATAACATATTATTTATGAATTTTTAGATAATTGATCAAGGTATTAGATTTCATCAATACCAAGATAATGCATGACGTAAAAAGAATATGGTTTGATGACGCTTCACACTAATAAAGTTGAGAGTACCGCACTGTGCGGTGAAACGTACGGAAAGAGTTAACGACGGTAATGTTTTTATTTGGTCTTTATTTTTGGTTAGCTAGAAAGTTGATATAGAGATATCTGTAAATCATCTCTGAATGACTTCTCCATCTATGAAAATGACTGGGAACATCTGGCAGGAGATCGCACATCATGTAGAGCCTGTTTACAAACTGGCACAACATCATTTGAGGCTGCGCTACGGCAAAACATGGAAAAGAAAAAACTCAAGAAAAAAAGAAGGAAAACCTTGTGGATCTGTGGGCCTGACTTGTTCATTATGTGGCCAAGTGTGTTTGTCAAACATTGATAGAATCATAACGAGAGAAGCTGTTCGACAATAACGAAACCTCCAAAAACAAAATTATACAATAGACTCTACTAAATCGTCTGACAAAACGAAAATAGCTATAATTAGTAAGTTAAGTTGGGAGCCGCGATAGCGCAGTGGTTAGTGAACTGTCCTTCAAAGGACAAGAGGTAGGGTTCGATCCCTACCAACGGTTTCCGGTTCTCCCAGCCTTTAAAGGGTACCGGATTTTTTTTTTTTTTTTTTTTTTGGGGGGGGGGGGGGGGGGAATAAAGCGGCACGGGCGTAATACCGACCACATTACCGCAAAAATCATGTGCCGAATGTCTGTAGAAATTATGGTCACTAACACCATATTCCCAATACGCCATTTGGCGTGACGGGGGTACTTAAAGACTTAAGAAAGTAAGTTAAGTGATTACGTTGCTAGATAGTGCATCAATATAGTTTATTGTTAAAAGATTAAGTCTTGAAGCAACCGTAGAGCACGTGTCACTTTCTTGATGGCGAAGGTATATAAGTTATATTGGATCAGTAGCTCGCTAGTTATGTACAAATTGTTTAATTTGGCATTCAATATCTGTATGTCTGTCTGTCTGCCTGTCTACCTGCCTGCCTGTCTGCCTGTCTGTCTGTCTGCCTGTCTAGCTGTCTGTCTGTCTGTCTACTTTTCGAGCCGTAGCCGGTCCATAGGGCGTAGACCAAGCCCAATTTTGCTGGCTATTGATGATAGTTCATTTGTGTTTTCCTGCATCGTTTTTATCTGACTGTTAATGAGAACTAAGTCATCAGCAAAGTTGAGGTCCTCCAAATGGTCTCCTTGTATCCATTCGATGCCTTTATTACCAGTGCAGCATTTCTTCATTTTGAAGTCCATAGCAACTCCAAATAACAAGGGCGATCAAATATATCCTTGTTTAACCCCAGTTTCTATTGGGAAACATTCGCCCAGTCCTTCCTCGCTTGGAACTGCACATGTGTAACCATCATAAATGTCTTTAATAATATTTATGATTTTTGATGGTAAACCATATTGCTTCAGAATTTTCCACAAAGAATCTCTATGCATACTGTCAAATGCTTTTTTGAAGTCGATGAAGTTAAGTACAAAAGGTTTTTGCTTTTCAATGTGTTCCCCCAATATAAGTCGTAGAGTGAAAATGTGGTCAAGGCAGCTTCTCCCTTTATTAAACCCTGCCTGTTCTTCACACATTACTGTATCTATTGAATTCTTTATTCTATTCAGGATGATTTTGCAGAATAACTTTGAGGCAACTGACAAAAGTGTCACGCCTCTCCAGTTGTTACAATCTCTGAGATTGCATTTTTGTTTTAATCTTAACGATGATTCCTTTTTTCCATTTATGAGGCATCTTCTCTGCTATCCAAATGATGTTGAACATTTTCTGGAGATGTATTAAATTATGGCTATCAATTGCCTTGAGGATCTCAGCTGTTAACTTATCCTCTCCAGCAGCCTTGTTGTTGGCCATACGCTTTAAGGTGGTTTCTATTTCACTCAAGGTGAAGTCATCTAAATTTACATCTAATTCTGCTGCTGGTGTTTCAGCTTCAAAATCTATTAAACTGTGGGGTAGTGGACGGTTAAGAATTTCTTTGAAGTGTATTCAATATCACGCCACATACAAAAAGAGCGAACAATAATTAGATTTATGTTAAGTTTATCACTGACACTAATTAGTTGTATTACATATATTCATGTCTTGTGTCACATATATTCATTTAATTTTATCGCCGACATTAAATAACTTTATCACACATACTCATGACTTTTATCACTAATTTTCATTACTGTTATCCATGTTGTCCATTAATTTTGTCACAGATATTCATTAAATGTATCATCGGCATTCATCAACTTATCACCGATATTTATTAATATTATCTACGATGCTCATTAATTTAACAATCGATATTCTTTAATATTATCACCGATCTGATATTTACTCATTTTTGTCACCGATATTCATAAATTTTGTTGTCATAGTTCATTACTTTTATCACCTACCTTCACTAATATTATCTCTGATATTTATTAATTTTGTCACCGATATTCTTTAATTTTATCACATATATTTATTACTATTATCACCGATGTTCTTTAATGTTATCACTCACATGACTTAATTTGTATTCCTCATATTTATTGCTTGTATCACCGATATTAATTAAATTTATCCGGATGTGTCGGGCCTAAGGGTGCATATACGGCCTGCCGTAAACTAGATACACAATGCACCGACGTCCAATTATCTGGTGACTAGTTAGGAAGATGAAGCTATTAACAATACACACTAATACTGACAGAAAAACTTAAGCTATTAACAATACACACTAATACTGACTTGTCGAACATAAGCTATTAACAATACACACTAATACTGACAGAAAAACCTCAGCTATTAACAATACACACTAATACTGACAGAAAAACCTCAGCTATTAACAATACACACTAATACTGACAGAAAAACCTAAGCTATTAACAATACACACTAATACTGACAGAAAAACTTAAGCTATTAACAATACACACTAATACTGACAGATAAACCTCAGCTATTAACAATACACACTAATACTGACAGATAAACATAAGCTATTAACAAAACACACTAATACTGACAGAAAGACCTAAGCTATTAACAATACACACTAATACTGACAGAGAAACATCAGCTATTAACAATACACACTAATACTGACAGAAAAACTTAAGCTATTTACAATACACACTAATACTGACAGAAAAACCTAAGCTATTAACAATACACACTAATACTGACAGAAAAACCTAAGCTATTAACAATACACACTAATACTGACAGATAAACATAAGCTATTAACAATACACACTAATACTGACAGATAAGCATAAGCTATTAACAATACACACCAATACTGACAGAAAAACATAAGCTATTAACAATACACACTAATACTGACAGATAAACATAAGCTATTAACAATACACACTAATACTGACAGATAAACCTCAGCTATTAACAATACACACTAATACTGACAGAAAAACCCCCGTTATTAACAATACACACTAATACTGACAGATAAATCTCAGCTATTAACAATACACACTAATAATGACAGAAAAACCTAAGGTATTAACAAAACACACTAATACTGACAGAAAAACCACAGCTACTAACAATACACACTAATACTGACAGAAAAACCTCAGCTATTAACAATACACACTAGTACTGACAGAAAAACCTCAGCTATTAACAATACACATTAATACTGACAGAAAAACCTAAGCTATTATCAATACACACTAATACTGACAGAAAAACCTCAGCTATTAACAATACACACTAATACTGACAGAAAAACCTAATCTATTAACAATACACACTAATACTGACAGAAAAACCTCAGGTATTAACAATACACACAAATACTGACAGAAAAACCTCAGCTATTAACAATACACACTAATACTGACAGATAAACCTCAGCTATTAACAATACACACTAATACTGACAGAAACACCTCAGCTACTAACAATACACACTAATACTGACATAAAAACCTCATCTATTAACAATACACACTAATACTGACAGATAAACCTCAGCTATTATCAATAAACACTAATACTGACAGATAAACCTCAGCTATTAATAATACATCACTAATACTGACAGAAAAACCTAAGGTATTAACAATACACACTAATACTGACAGAAAAACCTCAGCTATTAACAATACACATTAATACTGACAGAAAAACCTAAGATATTAACAATACACACTAATACTAACAGGAAAACCTCAGCTATTAACAATACACACTAATACTGACAGAAAACCCTAAGCTATTAACAATACACACTAATACTGACAGAAAAACCTCAGCTATTAACAATACACACTAATACTGACAGAAAAACCTAAGCTATTAACAATACACACTAATAATGACAGAAAAACCTCAGCTGTTAACAGTACACACTAATACTGACAGAAAAACTTAAGCTATTAACAATACACACTATTACTGACAGAAAAAAACATAAGCTATTAGCACTACACACTAATACTGACAGAAAAACTTAAGCTATTAACAATACACACTAATACTGACAGAAAAACATAAGCTATTAACACTACACACTAATACTGACAGAAAAACTTAAGCTATTAACAATACACACTAATACTGACAGAAAAACATAAGCTATTAACACTACACACTAATACTGACAGAAAAACCTAAGCTGTTAACAGTACACACTAATACTGACAGAAAAACCTTCTACTACAATAAATTGAACAGGATTACAAAGGACAAGAGATCGGGTTTGATCCTGATTGACGGCTTCCGGGTTCACCCAGCCTTAAATAGGTACCGGATTTTTTCTGGGAAAGTAAAACGACACGGACGTAATACCCACAACAATCATGCGCCGAAGGTCTATAAAATGCATGGTCACCAACACAATATTCCCTACACGCCACTTGACGTGACCGGGCTCTTTACTTATTTTTTTTACTACTATAAACTGATAATCCCACCACCGACATTCACCTTAATTAATGGAATCTGCATTTCTATATTGATATGTAATCACTTTAATAAATATCTCTCTCACTGTAGAGCTCATCTAGCTGTAGAGATTATCAAACATCGACAGAATCATCTATGAGTTGTCCTCCACATTAATCTTGATTCAACCAAAGTACATTCGTTTTTCGTTTTACATTTCCTACCCACCTGATTCGCATCAGTGTGTTATATCTATAGAAAACACCTAATGAAATTCAGCACCTACTTTCAACACATGTGGTGACACACATGATTCACAAATTCATTATAAACCGTTAAATTCATTGACAAAACACTCTAACCTCTTTACCTGATTGTTTTACGTTTACCTCGGCAGAAATGTAATTTCATTTAGAAACAAATTATTTCTTGCTTTTCGCAATAGTAACATTGTAATTATTCCAAGTAAATTATGAAAAAAAGAGGTTGGAACCTATTACAGAACTGTAGCTTTTAGTGGGTAGTTAGGTAGTCCAGGATTTATGCCACAGACTTTTACAATATTGCTGTCCACAATGAAGAAACGCTTTGAAAGTGTGACGTATATGAAGATCTAATAATTGATATGCGAAGATAGGAATTTATATTCCTGATTATTCATTAGCTGATAAAAAAAATGTACCAAACAAACAAAGCAACAACATTCTTTAATCTAAAACAGTGTTCTAGAAATTAATGAAAAAAAATATCAGTTTCTTAAAAAGAATTGCTCGAATACATGTTTTATTGTAGATTATATAATTACGCTACAAGACACAAGTTGTTACCAACGTTGTTGAAAATCGTGCGAACAAATGACAAGTACAATAGTTGAACATCTTATATATATGCATTCTGACAGGAAGCTGCTAAATTTCTCAACAAATCTTGCCAAATGTAAATTTACATAAATGAATGCCAGTTTTGCTGTTATTTAAGAAAAAAAAATAATTGTATTTGTGCATTCACCACGGTGGTATTGTTTTAGCTAGCAGAAGAAACATAATCGGCACTTGTTTTTTCTTCATTGGGCTTCGCCGTCTCGTGATAAGGCACGACCAAGCCTTTCAACTAGAGCCTGAGCCTTAATGGTAATACCAGACCGTAATTGTCATGTACGCATTGGCCTGCAGCGTGGACCTGTCAGATTAAACAACATAATTTTCTTTACAATTGTCAGTTATTAACCGTTTATACTCATGGTCTGTAAGCCAATTAAACGGAGAGACTGTACCTGAGCTGTTAGTGTACTTGCTGCTGATCACATAGGTCTTCGTTCAATTCCCAGTTGTGGTGCATTTCTTTGGGATGGAGACAGCTTCAGGGTTTACCTAGCATATAAAAATGGGTACCAGTAGTTTTTTTTTTCCAGAAAACTAAAGACGGCATGTGAAATGAGCGAGAAGGAGAGGTAGGGAAAGAAAGACATTGAAAGAAAACGCCAAATAATGGTCAGGCCTCGACTTTGTAAAGTCCCAAAGAATGGCTGAAGATAGAGGAAATTGAGAAAGTGGACGAGGTCTGCCAGTGGTGTTCCAACCACTACTGGAGTTAATGGTGTAGAAAAGGAAACAAATAAAGGCTGGCCTGGTGTGATGAAAACCACATCATCTAAAAATGCGCCCTTGGTTTTGGAATAATATGAGCTCTTATAATATTATTTCTGGTTATGTCTTCTCTGGCCACTTCAAGAACTGTTCTCAGCCATCTCGTCTCTGTAGCGACAAGCTTTCTTTTAATCTAGCTGTAAGTGGCTATGTTTGGCATTGGTAGCACAATATGGAAATGGACATACTCTATATACAATACAGTAGTATAGTTATAGTATAAAGTAAACTATACAGTATAGTGTAAAGTATAAAGTAAAGTATAAAGTATTGTATAAAGTATAGAATACAATAAAGTATAAAGTACAATATAAAGTATAGTATAAAGTAAAGTATAAAGTATAGTATAAAGTTAGTAAAGTATAAAGTAAAATATAAAGTATAGTATAAAGTAAAGTATAAAGTATAGTATAAAGTAAAGTATAAAGTATAGTATAAAGTAAAGTATAAAGTATAGAATATTATAAAGTATAGTATAAAGTATAGTATGAAGTAAAGTTTAAATTAAAGTATAAAGTATAGTGTAAATTATAAAAAGTATAGTATAAAGAATAGAATAGTATAAAGTATAGTATGAAGTAAAGTATAAAGTAAAATATAAAGTATGCTATAAATTAAAGTATAAAGTTAAGTATCTATCTATCTTTCGTTCGCCTGAAGCATTGTCTATATCTGCAATGTCGTTTCCTGTATAAATGTTACTGTCTTTTGTAATTCTTGCAGTGGCCCATATAGTTTTGTCTGTAGTGTTGTATCTATGGGCCAATGGATTTTCCTCAGTCTACTATATTCAGTGCAGTCTTGAAGTATGTGTTCAGCAGTCTGGGGCGCCTGTCCACATGTACAAGTAGTTGAGGTGCCGATCTTGAATTTTGTATACATGTGACTATGGAGTCGATTGTGTCCTGTTCTGAGACGTATAATGATAACTTGTTCATATCTATTCATATTATAAAAGGCATCCTGATTTGGGGCTTGTGGTCCTCTGATTGATTTGATTATCTGTTTCTTATGATGGTATGTAACAGGTGTATCTAGTTGTGTGCCTGTTGAACCTTCCTTTGCCAACTGATCTGCTTTCTCATTTCCTGGTATTCCACAGTGAGATGGGATCCACTGCAGGGCAACCCTGTGGTGCTTGCAGAGTTCAGTCAATAAGGTCTGCAGATGTGGTAATTTTCTGGATTGTAGTGCCTGGAGTACTGATCTTGCATCTGTCAAAAACACTACAGGCTGCGGGCTAAGATTAATGTTCAGCAGTTTTTCTATTGCTAACTTTATTGCTTGTATTTCTGCATCATAATTGTGACAATATTTCCCTGTTGCTATTTTATTCATATCCCTAGTGTTATTTGGGTATTCTATATATGCACCTGCTCCCCCATTTTTTACTGCATTCTGTGCTGATCCATCTGTATACACACGAATCCATAGGTCTTGTGGGTATTCTTCATCCAGGAAACTGAGAGTTATTGTTTTTCGCTGTAGACTATTCTGTTCCTCTTTATCAACTATTCCTTTCACTTCTGTCCGTATTTGAACTGATAATCCAGATTCCTCTGTCCAGGGAGTCTGTTCTGGTATGGGCAGTAGGGGGTTAACAGCTCTTGGCATGTCTGGTGTTTGTCTACTAATACGCTTGGCTTGGTGGATAAAACTGCTTCTCTTAAGTCGTCCCAATGCAAGATTTTGGAATCGGTCCTTCATTGGATGTCTCGGCATGCAAGCAAATTTTCTGCCTGTATCAGCACCTTTGTGTCCCTCCGTTCTCTCAGTGCTGGTATCCTCCACAATTTCTCCATCTCTAATATTGGTGTTGATTTCATTGCTCCTGTGATGACCCTAAGTGCCTGGTTTTGTACTTTATCCAGTTCTTGAAGTGTGGTGTTTGATGCTGAACACCATGCAGATGATCCATATTCTAAATGTGGGCGTATACTCTGTTGGTAAACTTTACTGAGTATTTTCCCACTCGCACCCCACGTAGTTCCACACAGCTTTCTTAGAATAGCCAATTTTCTCCTTGCTTTTTGGGTTGCCTTATTTATCTGCTGTTTCCAAGATAGTTTGTTATCAAATGTAACTCCGAGATACGTAGCCTGTATGTCTTCTTTCACAGGCTCATTGTTTATATAGATGGCTCCTGCTTTTTGTTTTGGGGAAAGAGTGAAAAGTGTAGTACTGCATTTGTCTGTATTGATGCTGATACACCATCTATTTGTCCATGAATTCAGTGCATTCATAGCTCTTTGTAACAATTTGGAGGCCACTGTTGCATACTCCTCTGTGCACCACATTACCAAGTCATCTGCATACATTGCCACTTTGATACCATGTGGTAGTTCAGTAACTAGGTCATTGATGTAGATCAGAAAAAGTGTTGGAGATAGTACCCCTCCCTGTGGAACGCCCTGGCGCAGTAAGACCTTCTTACTCTTAAGACCATCCAGTTGCACTCTGGCTCTCCTGTTATGCAGGTATGCTTTGACCCATTTGTACATCCTGCCATTTACTCCATAATTTCTCAGTTTCTTCAAAAGCCCTTCCTTCCATACCTTATCAAATGCTTTCTTTAGGTCTATCCATGCTGCTAGTACCAGTTTCTTTTCTTGAAACGCATCCTCAATTTCCTGGGAAAGATAGGTTGCCTGATCTTCGGTAGAGTAACACTGTCTAAAGCCTGCTTGTTGTGGGACAAGGAGATTTTCACTTTCCAGGTACCACTGCAGTCTGAGATTGATTATACGTTCCATTGTTTTACACAAACAGCTTGTAAGGCTGATTGGTCTATAGCTGGATGTCATTGAACCATCTTTTCC
>JAVIAB010000156.1:48958292-48984880 GCA_032433765.1 Megaustenia siamemsis
ATCTGGAATTTGTTACGGCGCAATTTATCTTATTTTTCGGTCATATTTTGGATGACGTCATGGGACGCACCAAGATGGACGCCACAGTGAAATCAATGTTGACTTTGAACATCACGCTATATGTTATCACAGTGAGTTGACGGATTTTTAGAAATGTAACCACGGGTTTGACAATAAATGCTTGTACACAGTTCGTTAACCACCGCTGTAGATCAAGTCTTTATTCTGCTAGTTTCCTTCGTGACCTTGGAAGCTAATGGCCTAACATGTGCAGACGGTTGGTTTGGGGCAAATTGTACGTTACAATGTCACTGCTATAATGACTGAGTTTGTGACAAAACTACAGGGACATGCCCAAACAATGACAGTTGTCAGCACGAATATTTTGACACCCCAGTGTCAGTACTTGGATCTCGTTTACAAATACGCCCAAAAATCTGAACCTTCTTTCCTGTTTGATAACAATGACACCCCATGTAATCCGGACGCAGATTCTACATCAGTTGAGGCAACTCCTAATCAATCTTTGCCGTTCTCCTGGTTTAGGATTTATGTGAATGACTTAACATATCTGGACAGTTTCAAGGTAAAACTAAATGATTCTGCCTCATGCAACAATGAATCAAGGTTTGTAGTTAGTTCGCATGAGATTGATGTCTTTTGCTCTGGGGCTGGTCTGATCAACAAATTACGGATTGAAGGGGCGATAGTTGCAAATATCTGCTCCATCTGCATTGGTGGGGGTCAGAATGTGGCTCTCAAATCATACCCAAATATATCTTTGAACACTATTGTGGTCACCACACAAGCGACAATGGCACACATTAAGATTGAGTTCTCACCAACCATTTCGCAGGCCGTCAGTGCACTGACGGCGTGTGAGGTGCAAACATTTACAGACACCTATTGCTTGGACGGGCATACTTGGTCGTTTTGTGCAATGTGTAGTGGATGTTGCAGAGGCTGCAACGTCATCATTGGCACGTGTCACGGCAACTGTTCACATGGGATCTCTGGACACGACTGCACCGGGTGTTGTCTTAGTGTCTGTCCTTTATGTGAGGAAAAATCCGGAAAATGCCTACAATGTAAGCATTCTGGCTACACCTGTAATGACACTTGTCCCGATGGCAATTTGGGCTACAGTGCAAACAGACGTGTTCTGATGGCTGTGACATCATATGTGACCCGGAAAGTACAAACTGTAAGGAAACGTACTACGGATCAGACTGCACTCTCAAATGTCCGGACAACTGTTTCAACGACACCTGTGAACAGTCAACCGGGAACTGTACATGCAAGGGAAAGTTCTACGGGTCAGACTGCACTCTCAAATCTCCGGACAACTGTTTGAATGAAACCTGTGAACAGTTAATCGGGGCATGCGTCTCGTATGTCGATGATTCCCAAGTTAGGAAGAGCCTGCCGACTACAACAAACCCAAGCATATGGATTCCTTAATGTGTTTCTGTGCTGGACATGGTTCATTTCTTGGTGTTTTTCCGTGAAGCCATGGCTCATATCTTGATGTATCTCTGTGCTAGCCATGGCTCTTATCTTGATGTGTTTCTGTGCTAGCCATGGCTAGTGTGTGTGTGTGTGCTGGCCATAGCTCATATCTTGGTGTGTGTCATGTTAATCATATCTCATATCTTTGTGTGTGCATGTCTGTGTATGTCACATCTCATATCCGTGTGTGTGCATGGCTGTTAGTAACATCTCATATCTTTGTGTGTGCATGGCTATGTTAGTCACATCTCATATCTTTGTGTGCGTATGTCTATGTTGGTCATATCTCATATATTTGTGTGCATATCTATGTTAGACATGTGTCATATCTTTGTGTGTGCTTGTCCATGTCAGACATATCTCATATCTTTGTGTGCATGATTATGTTAGTCATATCTCATATCTTTGTGTGTGCATGTCTGTGTATGTCACATCTCATATCCGTGTGTGTGCATGGCTATGTTAGTAACATCTCATATCTTTGTGTGCATGTCTATGTTAGTCATGTGTCATATATATTAATGTGTGTCAGTGTTAGTCATGCCTCGTATCGTTGTGTGCATGTCTGTGTTTGTCCCATCTCATATCTCTGTGTGTGCATGTCTGTGTTAGTCACATCTAGTGACTCGGGCAGATGGCGCTCGTAAACCTGGGAGGGCCGACCATCTAAGGGCAGAATCCCCCTACAGGAAAGATCATCTGCTGCCTTGCAGGAAGATTGGGGACAATCAAAGGCTAAGGAAAGCTAACCTGAATAAAATGCTTGCTGAAATCGGATGCATTGGGCCACTGGCGCAGAACACAGTGCAACGTTTTAACAGGTGTTCAATCAGAGTGGATCTGGCAGACTCTAATTGTTCTGTCTGTGGGGGCGATCAACACACTTAACCTGACAGCTGACTTCATGTGAGAGTCTGGGATCCTGCTCTGATTTAGACCAGATTGCATAGAGAGAGAGAGAGAGATAATATTTTTCTTAATTTTGGCAGCATAATGCTGCTTCTATAACCAGGCTGAAGTAGAAAATGGTTTTGGTGAGGTCTGATTCGCTAACTCGTACACCAGCAGTCCTTTTTTAAAAAATCCTTTCTACCACTAGATACTGCGTAGATCATTATAATTTTCGATGTTCATGATAACCCATCTCCTGGTTTCTCTTTAAAATAAATATGATAGTAATAAATTAATAAACGGAAATGTAATTTCGACAGTGGTACTTTTGACTATGCTATCAAATAGAATAAGCAATATGGTACCTACAACAGATGAAGATTATGATAGCAGCACAAGCTGTGTCTTGTCTCCAATGTCTAAAGAGGTTTCAAAAGAGGCAAGAGATAGAGAAATAAACTCTAAACAAAAAATCAGAAGCAGAGACCATCAACAATGATAGATTTGTTCGAGATCTTTTCAGGCATCCCTGCAGATTAAGACTGGCACCAAACCACAGCCAACTAAAAGGATGGCCGGTGGGCAGAAAATAAAAATCGTAAAAAAAATACGGTAATGCACATGATGATGATGATGATATAGTTGGCTGTGACAAAACATTAGACAAACGTCTAATTTCTTTGGAATGAACCATCGAGATTGAACAGGAGAGTTGAAAGTATGGACAACTCAACATTTGCAGTCATCTTCCTGCGGCTTGTATATGGAAATGTATTCTTATCGTCAGGTGTTCGATCAATACAAAATGAAATCAATCATAAACTGAAGAATGTTATGTCTTTGTGAATTATGAACTGGGACATCTGAACCTAGAGTGCTTTGTCTCTCAGTAAATCTTGGTTAGGTTAGTGATTACCGCAAATTGCCATCTTTAACAAAACTCTTTTAAAAACTAAAAGTGATCATCGAGAAACTTAAGATACAAGTCTTTCCAACTGTGGACTAGTAAATTGGTCGTCAAACTGCTCCGTGGAGTCTCGGCCACAAGACTGTGTGGGATCTGAATGACATTAGAGCTGGCAAAGATTGGGTAGAAGTAACAACATAAACGAATAGGCTAACTAACCCTCAAAATATGCCCCAGTTTAATTCAAAATCTTTAAGAGCGAGTTCCAGTGACTTGAAAATATCCTCGCCTTTTGTGTTGTCTTCGAGTGGTTGTAACGCTAATATGTCCTCCGTAATTTTAAAGAATTTGTCATTGTCCCTAATCAAGACAACTAATTGATTGCCCTGTGTCTGCCATGTCACTCGACTCACCTAAGGCTACGAATTCTGATGCACACTCTTTTAAATCTTTTTTAACATCTTTCCATGTGCCATCTATGCCTCTTCCGATAATCCGACATAGTAAATTTAATTGGTAAAGCAAATAGCTCTGATCAAGACAAAACACTTTAGCAGCTGCTTCGAAACAATCTTTCACAAATTCTCCATTTGGCAATGGTTTCAAGCTCCGCGCTATTGTTTCACTGATAATATAGCTCACACAAACAGCATTATCTGAATATTTATTTACATTGTAAAATACACTCTGCTGACCTTCCAAGGACTTTTTAAAATTTACTATTTTGTCCTGCCTATATGTCCTGCCAGTGAATTTTAATCTTCATGTTTGGATCTTCTCAGGTTGTATTCTATAAGAATATACATTTTTGTTCATTACGTGTTAAACAAACGGAGTTGTCGCAATACAGAATAAAGAAAAAATGAAAAGTCCATCTTTCATGAAAAGTATGAAATTATATATCTGCTTTCCTCCTTTTGCTTGATAGTGCCTTTGAGTTTTGGCAACAACCGGTTATTAACTTTAAATCCACAGCTATTTAATTCAAAATTGAATAACATCCGTCCACCACCTTATTTCGTAACCCCTACCTAAACCGTTGTAAAGACAAAGACAACAATCTCTTTGATACTACGCAGGATTGTCGACGAATAAAAGTTGTCTTATCTCCCTTTCAACGCTGGTGTATTACAATATCACGCCATCCACTCCCAAAAGCACGATTTTTTACCCATCACGACACTAAAAATAAAGGCTATACCACTCTTGAGATGTCGACTAATCAGCGTCCTTAAAAGAACTGTCTGGCGGCATAATGTCCATCATAAAAAGAAAATAGTGAACTTTGCAGTCTTAGCTTGTAACATGTAACAACTAACAGCGCAAAGATTTGATAACATATTATTTCGTTTAGCGAATTCGTTTATCAAATTACTTTCTTTTTAATTGGGTTCTGAAATTGAGTGTATGTATGTGTTACATATATATATATATATATATATAATAAATACATTATCTGAATGTTTTTTTTTTAATTCTTCCTACACACAATTAATTTACAAATATTTCTTGTGGGTTAAAATCAACTATTTGAATCTAATAATTTAATTAAATCACTCAGAATGTGAACACAGGAGAGCTCTGAAGGCATACTAATAAAAACATTAATAATGCGTGAGCATAGATACAAAATTTTGAAGACAACTATTGAATAAAATCAACTATTGTATATCTTAGGGGGTTAAGGCCAAAAAAATTCAAATGAATGCATAAAAATACGAAGCTGCACATATATGTTTGTGTATGCATGTATATATGTGTGTTGATGCATATTAGTATGTGCACGTCTACTTGTACGTGCACATATGTATACACGCATCGTTACACGCATCTATGAGTGTGTGTATACCTGTATTTACGAGCCTTAGATACTTCCAGGCATTGTCGGCGTCCTTACTAGCCGGCGTAACCATGGCAGCGTCCCCCCCCACTCGTGTATTTTTAGTACCCTCCACCCCTGTCCAGAGGGTATATTACAGCCAGACCCGCGTTACGTGCCCTTTTCACGTCCTGACCAGCGTCCACGGCTAAAGGAAAGTCAATTTGCTTATCTTTAACATTTTTCGATTATTTTGTTTTGGATATTTCATTACTAGTTAGCCATGTAGGATTAGTTATACTTACTTACATATCTGTGTGTGTTGTTGTTTGTCTGTTCCTGCTGAAGGCCTATTGAGCCGAAACGTCGTTCAAATCTGTGTCGTCTACTAACCACGTAAGCTTTTACCATACCTTTTTTCTATTTTTTTTTTCAATTTTCCCTATTGTATATCTTACACTCCAAGAGAGATTGAGGTGGTCTGGATAAAAAAAAATAAATTTTATTATTATAACGCTGCTGAGATACCTTGTCATGTGACCTTTACCTGCTCGCGTTGTTGTATTGCTCCTGCAGTGACCAGTTAGTGGACATCAAGGCAGCTTCGATCATGACCGAGCTCACCATGGCATCGTAGTCTCCGTTGTAGATCAAGACATTATAGTTGTCCATTATAACGGCCATCTCCGGTTTGGTGCTGACAAAGGAATCCAGGCCGAGGGAAAAAAAAATAAAATAATTAAATGCATAGAACAAATTCTTAGACCCCACGTGAACTGCTTTACGAATTTCAGGGCTTGTCATAATGGTTTCCACCAGGTCCGAATCCAATTCTATACCGGTTACGTAATTGTAAGGTGATAAACTTGCTATAGCCGTTAGGTTGTGCATATATTCAATATATGATGATGCCAGCAGTTCTCCCTGAAGGAATTTCTGGTACATGTTATGTGCATATTTCTTATGTTCTATCATATCAGCGTAACTGATTGCTCCTACAGCATAGAGGTACTCGGATAAAGTTGTAGTCTGTGTATTCGCGTCGAAGTAAGGACCACCCAGAATGATGCCAGTAAGTGGAATCTCTGCGGTCTCGTTATGTGTTTGTGAGTGAATTTGTGAGCCAGAGCGGGAACGTACTTTCCAGCATAAGACTGGCCTGAGATGTAAAACTCTCTGTTCTTGTACTCAGGGAACATCTTGAAGAACTGCAGGACAAAGTTGTACAGGTCATGTGTGTACCCAGCTTGTGTCGATCTGTACCCCGCCTCCATCATTTCTGAGAAACTATAACCTGTACCAACAGGATTGTCAACGTACACAACAGAGGCAGGTCCAACCCAAGTGTGGGTGCGGGGGCAGTACAATTTACCGTAATTCTTTCGCTGTGGTTCAATCGGTCCGTTTTGATAGAAAAGTCCAGCCATGGAGGACGAACCTGGACCTCCGCTGAGCCACAATAAAAGTGGAGCATCTTTGTTCTGCTGAGACGGAAAATGCCAGAAAAACAGGTGATTTTTTAGCTTTTTATCAACAGTGATGTAACCAGCATGGCTGTATAAACTCGGGGAACATGCTCAACTTGACCTCGCTTAGAGCTCGTGCTGTCTTTACATCACGGTTGTCCAGATATGGGGTAAGAAACAACGCGTCGTCTTCTGTGACTGCAGTGTATGACGTAGTTGCTATAAGTACACTCACAAGCACTTGCAATAGCCAAGTCATGTCAGCGCTCATTATCTGGAATGTTGAAATGAAATTCATGAGCCATACTGATCAATGACCTGAATGCCTTTACATTAATTCTCTACAATATATATTATATATATATATAACAAAACATGAGCCGATGTTTCTGCTTCTGTTCTTTACATATGCCTGCGATTACCCCTTATCTTCCTAGACTCTGAAATGGCTGTTCAGTGAGTTCAGTTTTAAATGTTTTATGGTATAAAAATAAGAATAGCAAATTTGTTATATCTTCTCAACATCCCTGTCTGGTGTAGAAATAAAGACATTAGACAAGAAAACAGAACAGAAAATTAAAGCCTTTCAAATGTTGATTTATAGAAGAATAGGTAGAATTGGATGGAAAGAAACGAGAACAAATGATGACGTTTAAAAGCAACTAAAAATTAAAATAGAACTACTAAACACAATTAGAACAAGACAAATGAAATTTTGGGGCATGTTAAAAGACACAAAGTCTACTAAAAGTAATATTTGAAGGGAAAATGCAAGGTGATAGAGGTAGAGGCAGACCCAGACTAACATGGACGAGTAACATAAAACGATGGACAAGACAGCATTTGACAACCTGCACCATCAAAGCAAGAGACAGAGTGGATTGGCGTTCCATGGTAGCCAACCTTCGTTGCGGAGATGGCACTCGATGATAATGATGGTTTAAGTCAGCTTGGTCCAACACATGACCATCGAGACCCATTTTCGTGACCCAAGGACCTCTTCTGCGATTGTCGTTAGCAGAAGGTAACCAATACCATCATTTTACAATTTTGGTTTTTGATAAATAATTCAATCTATTCGGAAGATTCTATTGTTTCCATGGTAAAATTACTCTGGATTCACGTAGCTGTGGCCCCTGCCTTATTAAATGCAACAAGTGATAATACCTTCGACCAGATATCAGATCAGAAAGACTTTGACCAAGACTTCCAAGGAAAATCGGTTGTTAGATATATCCAGTAAGGCCATTATCGTGGGGGTGTTTCTCTTTCTCTTCTATGTTAGTCGAATTACTTTCTTTCTTTTTTAATTGGGTTCTGAGATTGTGTGTATGTGTATCTTTCTCTTCTATGTTAGTCTTTTGATCAGTGGTGGCCAACTTGAGGTTGCCCGAGGGCCGGATTAAAGCCAAGGCCAAGACCCGCGGGCCACACTTAAGAATATCGTCAAAAATGACAGTAGGGACCTATGCGATATAGTAATATATAAATAATGCTTGCACTTTGACTACATATTTGATTTGTAACAAATCCATTAATTATTCATTTTAAAATTACCTTTAATGTCTCAGTGCGACGATTGTAACTTGTCACAGCTTTCCACCAGAGATTTGAAGTCCACTTCCATTTTTGACGTGGCGATTCGGAGAGTATGGGACAATGTCGAATCGGTCATTCTGTTCCTGGTCTTAGATTTAATTAACTTCATGGAAGAGAATGTTGTCTCGCAGAGATATGTGCTGCCGAATATAGAGCACATCTTTAGTGCCCATTTTCTCAGACACGGGTAACGTTCATTTGGTAGCAATTTCCAGAAGTCAGCTCCTAATGCCTTTACAGTACTGAGGAAGGGGTCACACTGAAGGTCACACAACTCTAGTTGAAGATCTGATGGCTGGCACTCCACTGTGCACTTAATTGGGTTATTAAAAAGCTCCGTTTGCGGACGAAACATTTCAAAATCTTGAAATCGTCGATCAAATTCACAAATCAAATGTTCAATGTCAACTGCGTACTTACTGAAGTTTGCACTTTCTATCTCTGACAACAACTGCTTACAACTTGAAAAATGGAACAGATCATTTTTTTGCAAAGAAAGTCTAAATAGATTCAGCTTCTTTTTAAAACCATCAACATATCCCATCAATTGAAAAATGGTTTGCTTTTCCCTTGTAGCTGCAAATTCAATATGTTCAAATGTTGTGTGATGTCTGTGAGATATGCCAGATTATGAAGGAAATTAATGTCTTTGAGTGCATGTTGAAGATCAATGGAGCATGGTAAGTTCTCTCGCAGGAAGTCATAAATGTCATTCTTCAGTTCAAAAAATATTATTAAACATTTCCCTCGACTAAGCCATCTTACTTCTGTATAAAGCAGGAGATCACCGTAGCTAGAATCTACTTCCTCTAAAAATGATAAAAACTTCCTGTGATTTAAAGACTGGTGTCCTCCTCTTATCAATTTGTTATTTTCACAACAGTAGCCATGGTGTCTTTTAGATTTATGGACTTTGCACAAAGGGCCTCTTGATGAATTATGCAATGCAATGTAGGTACGTTAATTTTGTTTTGCTTTAGAAGTCCAACAAACCAGTATTTGAACCAATAAAAGCTTTGCAACCATCAGTACACACTGCAGACAACTTTCCAAAACCACCTACTTCATCTACGGCACTATGAACTGCAGAAAATATGTCTGTCCCTCTACAAGTGTCATGCAAAGAGCAAACTTTCAACAATTCTTCAATAACAGTAAAATCCTCCTGGATAACTTTAACAAAATAAGAAGCTGGCAAGTGTCAGTGATGTCAGTACTTTCATCAATCGCGAGCGAAAAATATGAGCAGTTTTCAATACAAGATTTTAAACTTTGAGACAGTTGCAGACTGATGTCTTCTGTTCTTCTGGCTACAGTTTGTTTTGAAAGAGGCACAGATTCAAATTCTTTGGCTATTTTTTCTTGACCGAATGCCTTTGCCATTTGAATCGCACATTTCTTCACAAAATTTCCGTCAGTAAAGGGTTTTTTAGATTTTGCAAGCTCATAGGTAACTGTATATGATGCAATGATCGATGACTCTTTAATTTTATTGCCCTTTGTATACATACTTTGCTGTTGATTCAACTTTGTCTTCAGCTGTTCAACCAAAAGCTTCCTAGCT
Source organism: Megaustenia siamemsis (assembly GCA_032433765.1). Classification (NCBI taxonomy): domain Eukaryota; kingdom Metazoa; phylum Mollusca; class Gastropoda; order Stylommatophora; family Ariophantidae; genus Megaustenia; species Megaustenia siamemsis. The sequence goes on from JAVIAB010000156.1 coordinate 48,968,048, forward strand.
TCAATGCTATGTTTCTCATACATGTTTTGATGATGTGTGGCATAGTGCCGTTTTAAATTATATTCCTTCAAAACGGCTAACACTTGAACGCAAATTAAGCACTGAGGTTTACTATCCTTATTGAAGATGAACAAATAATCTAATTCCCATTCAGGTTTAAATATGCGATTTTCACAATCAACTTTTCTACGTTTTAACATGATTTAATACAAAATCTCACATCAAAGTTAAAAGTCACAGAATGTTGGTCCACTATAGAAAATAAGTCCAGATTTGACAGTTATACACAGACTTGTGTTTGACAATGAAATCAAAAGATTGTGACCAAATAAACACGTTGCAGTCATTTTATGGACAAGACAAGACGATGGGATCAAAGGGAATGAAGGCGAACAGTGAAACATTTGAATGTAACTTCAAAGACAGAATTAGAGCTACGAAGTCCCTTCACCCCTGTCCCTCCCAACTCATTAACCCCTTACCGCGAAATGAAAGAGCCACCACAAGTCCAGACGACAAATGTTGAGCCAAAGATCTGACGCTATCACCGCACTGACAATAAAGCAACTTTGCGGTACCAACTCGAAGCAAAGACTTTGAATATTGTCGGCACCATTAGTTGTGCAGTGTGTGTGTGTGTGTGTGTGTGTGTGTGTGTGTGTGTGGTGTGTGTGTGTGTGTGTGTGTGTGTGTGTGTGTGTGTGTGTGTGTGTGTGTGTGTGTGTGTGTGTGTGTGTGTGTGTGTGTGTGTGTGTGTGTGTGTGTGTGTGTGTGTGTGTGTGTGTGTGTGTGTGTGTGTGTGTGTGTGTGTGTGTGTGTGTGTGTGTGTGTGTGTGTGTGTGTTATTTGAAATTATGTTGCCAATCTAGCTGTTGCGAGAAATTGACAGAGATTTTCAAATTGTGTATTCTTGAACGATAGAAGAGTTAACTCCGACACGGATTAAAACCAGGGGAAATCCGCTATTAGGGGTAAAAAATGAAGTAAGTCCGTGGAGCTTCGCGGGCCAAGAAAACTAGGCTGGCGGGCCGCCATTTGGCCACCCCTGCTTTTGATCATGCGAACTTGACTCTTTGTCTAGTTTCATGATGAGGAATAGGAACAACACCATGACAGACGATAAGCTGGTGGCATGGTCGGTACTTGTATGTCTGTGTCTGTGTGTGGGTGTGTGTTTCCTGATGTTTGCCCTAGACCGCGGTTTGACTAACATATTCAGTCTTCGACAGGCTGGATCTTGGTTTGACGCAGGTTTTAACCTTCTTGTAGGGTTGATGCCGGTCAGGGCTGTTGAGCCCACCAGGCCTGTGGTTTTTTTTACTCTCCATGTCCTGGATGGGAGTGGTTGTCATGTTTCCTGTGATGAGCCTGATTCATCACAAATATTCATTAATGATAATTATATTAAAAATTTGAATCGATAATGTCAACACCAAAGCTGATATTAAAAATTAACGTCTTGTCTTCTTTCTTTCTTTCTTTCTTTCTTTCTTTCTTTCTTTCTTTCTTTCTTTCTTTCTTTCTTTCTTTCTTTCTTTCTTTTTTCTTTCCCTTTCTTTCTTTCTTTCTTTATTTCTTTCTTTCTTTCCTTCATCATTTACCTCTAGGCGTCGAGGGGAGATACGGTTCGTGTTTTCTTGCTCTACTAGTGGTCACTTCTGCTGTTATACCTCTGAGTGTTTCTGGTATAATTTTTTGGCCGGCCTCTTGGCCTGGTATTCTCGTATCGATTGTTGGCAACTCTTTGTGTTAGATTTATTTCTTTGTGTCTTACTCCATGCCCGAACCACTTGTTCTATTGTCGCTTTATGTATTCAATAGCTGGTTCCGTTTCTAGTCTTTTTCGTATCTCTACATTTCTGATATTATCTCTCAGGCTGTCTCCTATCATGCGTCTGACACACTTCATATTTGTGGTGGTTATTGTTATAATAGTTCTTGAGATTAAGGTTCATGTCTGGCACTGGTAGTACAACGTTGGGATAAAGATAGTCTTATAAATAGCTCGCTTTGCTTATAATGTTACTTCTTTGTTGGGTAGTTAATGATGAGATCTGTCCAAAAATGAGGCAGATGTTGTTAAATCTTTAAACTATTACTGCTTTTTTTTCCATGTTGTTATATTAACGTCCACTACTATAAATGATAATTTTCGAACACGTTTTCACGGTAAAATATCACATCTAAAGTATCAACTGATGATATCAACACGAATGCTTCCTTCACTTTGTTAACTAATATCTTTCCTCGTATACTTCCACATGTAGAGATGTGTAGAGAGCAACATCATTACCAGTCAGTTTTCTTTGTTCTTGATCCTAATTCAGTCTAGGAAATCTCAAACCGTTATCAACATTACCTACCCATCTGGTTGCTCATCTATACTTCCCGTATACAGCGATCACCTATTAACATTCTGCTCTGATTTGTCATATCGTCAGTTCAGGTAAATCCTGGGCTGTAGACTCATGAACAATAAAGAAAATAACAACCACTAACATTAGAAGTGTTAGAAGCATGGAAACAGTCTGAGAGATAAAATCCGAAATATAGAATGAGGAAAAAAAATCTAGGACCAATTTCTGCCATAGTAAAAAAAGTAGTAAAGTACCCCCGTCACGCCAAGTGGCGTATAGTTCCATAGCCGTCTCCGTCCAAAAACTCAAAAATGTGCAGTGCATACCGATAACAACGTGTTGTGACGTTCTACACATTATTGGAAGCTTGCCACTTGAGAAGTGGCTGGTTTCTAGCTGTTTAACAAAAAAAAAAAATTATTAAAACCTCATCAAAACGAAATTATATTTTAAAAGTAATTTGTTTGTTTAACACGTGATTAAGTGACGGTTTAAAAACCCACGTTAAGTCATTTCCTTTCTTGTACTTTTTCTGTTCATATTAATTTATAATTCGTTATTGCAACCTCTGGTGGAATATTGCAGTTTCATCATCATCATGTACCATACTGGTTGTATATGGCAGGCTTAGAAGTTCAGGGTCCTCCACAATTTAATGTTGTAACAGGATGTAACAGGCTCTTATTAGATGTTACATTAATACCTACAGTGAATCGCATTAATTTTGTTTTTGACTGGTTTTTCAAGCCATGGTATCAAGCTATCTAATAGCTTCTCTCTGTGTCGTCCACGATCTCCCTTTTCCTGCATTTTGCCAGTTGTAACCAAGTATTCCAACTTTATTCTTATAAATATGTGCCCAAAAATGTCGATTATTTCTTACTGATGTTTTTTTTAAAGTGCTCCCTTTTTGTGTTGGCTTCTGAGAATTCCCTCATTGGTCTTTTTAGCTGTGCAGGGAACTCTCAACATTGTTCTGAGAAATCCCATCTCTGTGGCCTTAATCATCTCTTCATTTGTTTGTCTACTGTCTATAACTACAGTTTAAGCATCTAATACAAATACTAGTTTTGATAATAATTGTTGTGAAGTTTCTTATAAAATTAGTTGAAAGGAAAGCCTCGGTAACATAGTCATCATCATCATCATCATCATCATCATCATCATCATCATCATCATCATCATCATCATCATCATCACCCCATTATCAATTATAATGCCTGCTGGCGTAGATGATCATGTCGCTCCAGAACTTTCGATCTCGATAGTTATTTGTCATTTCTGTTGTTGATCTTCTGCCAAGTCATTCATTTAAGCCGTCTGGTATCTTTCTCTTTGCTTCCCTCTATCTCTTCTTCCCTCAATTTTTCCAATTGTCACAATATATTCCAGCTGTTCCCTTCTCATCGCATTGCCAAAAAATGATGATTGTTTTTTTTTTACTAATTTTGGAAATTAGCTCTCTTTTGCTTTGATTTCTTTCAGAACGTTTTCGTTATTCTTCTTAGCTGTCCATGGTATTCTCAACATTCTTCTGTAAAACCACATTTACAGTCTGACCTCCACCACTACATCTAAAAAGAAGCAGACAGAGAAACCCTCAGTGACTTCCATCACTACATCTAAGCAACAAGACAGAGAAACCCTCAGTGACTTCCATCACTACATCTAAACAACAACACAGAGAAACCCTCATTGACTTCCATCACTACATCTAAACAACAACACAGAGAAACCCTCAGTGACTTCCATCACTACATCTAAATAACAACACAGAGAAACCCTCAGTGACTTCCATCACTACATCTAAACAACAAGACAGAGAAACCCTCAGTGACTTCCATCACTACATCTAAACAACAACACAGAGAAACCCTCATTGACTTCCATCACTACATCTAAACAACAACACAGAGAAACCCTCAGTGACTTCCATCACTACATCTAAACAACAACACAGAGAAACCCTCAGTGACTTCCATCACTACATCTAAACAACAAAACAGAGAAACCCTCAGTGACTTCCATCACTACATCTAAACAACAACACAGAGAAACCCTCAGTGACTTCCATCACTACATCTAAACAAAAACACAGAGAAACCCTCATTGACTTCCATCACTACATCTAAGCAACAAGACAGAGAAACCCTCAGTGACTTCCATCACTACATCTAAACAACAACACAGAGAAACCTCAGTGACTTCCATCACTACATCTAAACAACAAGACAGAGAAACCCTCAGTGACTTCCATCACTACATCTAAAAAAGCAGGCAGAAAAACCCTCAGTGACCTCCTGCATCGAATAAAGCAGACAGAAAAACCCTTAGTGACCTCCTGCATCGAATAAAGCAGACAGAAAAACCCTCAGTGATCTCCTGCATCTAAAAAAGCAGACAGAAAAACCCTCAGTGACCTCCTGCATCGAATAAAGCAGACAGAAAAATCCTCAGTGACTTCCTGCATCGAATAAAGTAGACAGATAAACCCTCAGTGACCTCCTGCATCGAATAAAGCAGACAGATAAACCCTCAGTGACCTCCTGCATCGAATAAAGCAAACAGATAAACCCTCAGTGACCTCCTGCATCGAATAAAGCAGACAGATAAACCTCAGTGACTTCCACCACTACATTTAAAAAAGCAGACAGAGAAACCCTCAGTGACCTCCTACATCGAATAAAGCAGACAGAGAAACGATTGTTGGTACTGACCTCAACGTTGAGAACCTCTGGTCTTGTGTCTTTAATAACGTTTATTGATATCTTTATCGGGAGCAATCACATATGGTTTTTATGCCATTTTACAAATATCATAAGATATTAGACAAGCAATCCAGCAATTGTGTATTGCAGTGGCATTTTAACAAGCGTCACTTATCAAATGTTTAGCCTAACCTTATGACATAGGTTGGAGCAATACTCTTGACAGAGAAAGCAAATACCTGCATCAAGTTATTTGTCAAACTAAAATACCGACTCAAATTATTCCGACACTTGCGAATTTGAGAAGAGAAGAAATACAACCACCTGACTTCGAATTCTGGTATCCATTTATGCAGGAAAAGCGCAGAGAAAACAATACATTGATTCACTAATTGGCATATAACAAAATGTAAGAACTTATGTTCTTGAATAAGCCAAGTAAACAATATTCCACACAAACGAAATATAAAAGCTGATTTAATCTAAAAATAGTCTCCTAGAAATTAAAGGAACAATTATTTTTTTTAGATAAGGTATAATTGAGCCTCTGTGGCTGAGTGGTTAGTGTGCTCGCTTCCTGGTCAGAATGGTCTTGGTTCAATCCCCAGCAGAGACGTTTTTTTCGGACTGACAAGGCTCCGGGGTTCACCCAGCCTCTAACAAAAGGTACCAGAGATTTTTCTGGGAAGTGAAGGCGGCACAGCGTGACACCGACCACGTCACCCAAAAATGTGCCGTGGATATAGAAAAATATGGTCACAAACACCATATTCCCCATACGCCTAGCAAGGCGTGGAGGGAACCTTTACTTTTTTTACTTTTATAATTAAGTACTCCATTAATGTAAAGTAAAGTAAAGAGCCCCGTCACACCAAGTGGTTTATCAGGAATATGGTGTTAGTGACCATACATTTTACAGACCTTCGGCACATAATTTTGGGGATTATGTGGTGGGTATTACGCCCGTCCCGCTTTACTTTCGGAGAAAAAAAATTTCGGTACCCATTTAAGGCTGGGTATATCCGAAAACCGGGAGCCGCAATGGCTCAATGGTTAGTGAACTGAACTACAAAGGACAAGAGGCAGGGTTCGATCCCAACCGACGGCTTCCGGGTTCACCCAGCCTTAAATGGGTACCGGATTTTTTTCTGCGAAAGTAATCCGGCACCGGCGTAATACTGATCACATTACCCCGAAAATCATGTGCTGATGATCTGTAAAATTTATGGTCACTAACACCATATTCCATATACGCCACTTGGCGTGACGGGGGCTCTTTACTTTTAATTTACTATACCCGGAAACTGCAATTAGGATCGAACCCAACCTCTTCTCCTTTTTTTGGTCCAGTTTCACAAACCACTGAGCTATCGCGGCTCCCAAGCACTCGCTTACTTGTAGAGTTATTATTTTTCCTGTTACACAACAGACCATGTGTTTGTTGTTAGCCACTGTGTTTGTTGTTAGCCACTGTGTTTGTTGTTAGCCGCTGTGTTTGTTGTTAGCCGCTGTGTTTGTTGTTAGCCGCTGTGTTTGTTGTTAGCCACTGTGTTTGTTGTTAGCCGCTGTGTTTGTTGTTAGCCACTGTGTTTGTTGTTAGCCGCTGTGTTTGTTGTTAGCCGCTGTGTTTGTTGTTAGCCGCTGTGTTTGTTGTTAGCCACTGTGTTTGTTGTTAGCCGCTGTGTTTGTTGTTAGCCACTGTGTTTGTTGTTAGCTGTGTGTTGTTAGCCGCTGTGTTTGTTGTTAGCCACTGTGTTTGTTGTTAGCCGCTGTGTTTGTTGTTAGCCGCTGTGTTTGTTGTTAGCCACTGTGTTTGTTGTTAGCCACTGTGTTTGTTGTTAGCCGCTGTGTTTGTTGTTAGCCACTGTGTTTGTTGTTAGCCACTGTGGAAAAGTGCATGATGGAAAAATGCATCCCAGAACTGTTATTGTTATTGTTATTGGTTATGGAAGGCCTCGGTCTCACAGCAAACGAATAAAATCCATAATTGCTCAACCGCCCGTGCCAGTGGAATCATCCGAATTACCAACTCATCTCCCAAACAAAGAAAGGTAACTGTAGTCCCCATCGCAGCAGTCTCAGCACACGCCAAAAGACATAAGGCGAAACCGCGCAGAAAGTGAACACAGCCAACTGTTCCCGTCATACGATATCATCATTCATCGCAAACAAGCGGGATATGTTGTCTTGCTATAATATATTCACTTAATGATGAATTACATTTCTAAACACACCAGGTGAAACGTTTATTGTAAAAGCTCAATGCAATAATTTGTGAATGGTCAACGCAGAATATCGAACATATTAAATGTACATATTACATCAACTGGGAACCGAAGGGTAAAAGAAACAAGAGGCGACCAATATAAATCATCACCATCATCATTGAGTGCCATCTCCGCAATGAAGGTTGGCTACCATGGCGCGCCATTCTGCTCTGCTCTCTTGCTTTGATGATGCAGGTTGTCTTAGGCTGATTTATCCATCTTTTGATGTTACTCGTTCATGTTAGTCTTGGCCTGCCTCTGTCTCTTTTACCTTGTATTTTCCCCTCCAAGATTACTTTTAGTAGACTGTTGTGTCTTTTAACATAGCTATAGAAATACTAACAAGAACATTGAAGCGAGAGCCAACAACAACAGGTATCAGCTCCCTCACGGAGATTGAGCAACTCGCCCAGAACAGAGTCGTGTGGCAAGACGCAATGTAGTGCCTGTGCAAGGTCTGACACTTGAAATTTCGTCGGACACATAGTCTTGAATGTGCGCCCTAGGTGCCGTCTTCGGCTCGATAGGACACTAGATAGTTTGTTATTAAAAATGTGGCCTTCTTGTGGCAAGTCACGATCCTCTCACTACAGCTTACGTTAAGGTTACGTTAGGACAATCGCTATCTTACGTTAAGGTTACATTAGTGGACAATCGCTATCTTACGTTAAGGTTACATTAGTGGACAATCGCTATCTTACGTTAAGGTTACATTAGTGGACAATCGCTATCTTACGTTAAGGTTACGTTAGTGGACAATCGCTATCTTACGTTAAGGTTACATTAGTGGACAATCGCTATCTTACGTTAAGGTTACATTAGTGGACAATCGCTATCTTACGTTAAGGTTACGTTAGTGGACAATCGCTATCTTACGAAATAAATAAAAATATTTTAGCGGCAAGTTTTGCGAAAATATGATGCTGCCGGAAGAAACTCACATGTCGACTGAGATGCGCTCAAATAAACAAAACTATAGAAAGATACTAACTTTTATCTGATATATCGCTGCATATATGTGTATATAATATATAAGTGAAATACACATATATAGGTAAATATTTATATGAATGTAAGTAACCTATGTCGAATATATCAGTTCTGGAAAATTCGAAACATTAATTAAGAGCAAATTACAATAATTGAGCATTTAATTGTATCTTTAAATACAAACAACTTGAGAGCGATAGTAATTTATTTAATCCACAAAATCATACCAGAGGTTGCTGTAGAGTAAGATCCACTCTGCTGGGCAATGATTCTGCTTTTGAATCTAAGAAATCCCATCTTGTCTCGCAGTACAGATCCGTCAATGGCATTTGCCACTGGTTCACGACTTATTTTCAATGTCATTTATAAATGACGTATCACACTCGAATGCCGCTGTCTTTGATAAAAACCGTGTCTTTGTGTAGTGTTCTACTTACTTCTATAAATAGATAAGCGAAAGTCAATTTGTTCCCCAGCTGTACACCTCACCTGGAATTTAACATCCTCCAAGAATTGTCCACAAACTTACTAATAGGTTCTGGGAAAGTAATGCAGCACAGGCGTAATACCGACCACATTAAAAAAAAAATCTGTCTGTAAAATATAGGGTCACTAACACCATCTTTTCCTATGCGCCACTTGGCGTGACGGATCGGGGGGGGGGGTACTTAACTTTTTATTTATTTTTTTTTTTTTACTAATTAGTGTTTCCCAACTTATTGCTCTATATAGGTCGCAGATAGCTCAAAGGTGTGCTCCTTTGCCCAGCCACTCTCGGCTGACTTCTCACATCTTTATAATCTAACTGTATGGGGTCGTTAAATATAATACATTTGCTACTGTTTCTTTGTAAATTTTCTACTTTTGTTCCATTTCAGACAAAGTACTTATCTGACTACTTTTAACCTGCACTGTAGTTTTGTCATTCATAGAATCTGAATAATTATTTCTATTGTGTAGTATAACTTAATATCGGTTATATTGTATAGAGGGAAAGAATACACAGTGCAATGTATAAATGTGTGAAGATTCTTCAAAGAATTCATATATAATAACAATAGAAAGTAATAAAAGCGAATCAGCCTAGGCTAGATGAGGTGCTCTATGTGATCACAAAGCCGGAGAGATAGAAGTTCCAAGGATGCTGTGCTATATAAGTCAATGTTGGATTCACTAAGGCAGGAGAGGAAGCCAGTGCTCGTATTTATCATACACTGAAGATTAGGAAGAGCACATCTTGGTTAAGAAATGAAAAAAAAAAAACATTGTAAATCTTTATTCCAAAGAGAGAAAATCTAAAAACTGTGTACCGCAAAACCCAACTAATTACCTTAATAAGTAATGCCAGCCAAATAATTCCATATATCATTATGAATATGATAGAGATAGAACATTAGAACAATTTTTAAAATATAAGAAACAAGTGGTATTGTAACATCTTTACATTGTTGAGTAACAAAACAAAAGTTGACGTTTCGGCCAAGTAGGCCTTCAACTGGAACAACAAACAACAACACAAAACTATATACAAGTAAATATACACAAATTTAACTACATGGCGATAATATGCTAGATACACGAGAAAGGAAATTTAAAAAAACAAGTTCTACCTGATGTTAGAAGATAATTTCTTTTGGCTTGTGCCACTTTCAGAATAATCTTTCTTAGTGGTTCATGGTATTCTCAACATCCTTCTGTAAAACCATGTTTTTGTGGTCTTCAACGATTTACGTGTCTCTATGGTTACTCCTCATACGGAAGATGTACAAACGATGTGAGATGCAGAATGACTCAGGCAAAAGCAGCTTTCCAAAAAAATGAGGAAGATACTATGTAATCCATTTTTGACAATAGAAACAAGAAAAAAAGAGTTCTTAAATGCTAAGTAGAGCCAGTCTTAACATATGGATGTGAATCATGGACAATAGGACAACAGACAAGAAAATCACCGGAGTCTGCCGAAAAAGTGGTTTACAGAAGAATATTGAGAATACCATGGACAACTAAGAAGAGTAATGAAAATGTTCTGAAAGAGGCAAAAGCAAAAAGATAGCTAGTTTCCAATATTAGGAAGAAACAAACATCATTTTTTGGCCATGTAATGAGAAGAGAACAACTGGAATATATTGTAACAACTGGGAAAATTGAGGGACATAGAGACAGAGGGAAGCAAAGAGGAAAAATACCAGACAACTTAAGAGAATGGCTTGGCAGAAGGTCAACAACAGAAATGATAAATAACTGTCGAGATGGAAAGTTGTTGATAGACATGATCACCTACGCCAGCAGGCCAGGTACTTGATGATGATGATGATGATGGTAACTCCTTTACAGTAACTTCGCATCTCTATGGATCTTGGTGCATCTTGATGCCTTTACGCTAGAACATTCGAACAGGAACTAAAGCAGGATTTATATGGGATTGATGTATCCCAGGACCATGAGAAGTATGGGCAACATCTTTGAGAGGTGTAGGGAATGCTTGCAGATTTACACGTTTCTTACATACAGCAGGGAATCAATTCAGAGGAAGAGAGTATGTATGTTACAACACTCGGAAAAATTGGCAAATAATCAACAACAGAAAAAAATATGGACCAAGGCAGGATCGAACCCGTACTCAGTGGCACAGCGCCTTGCCACGAAAAGCCAAACGTTAGGGAACACTGCGACTCAGCTAACTATAACTTGATTACAGCAGGGTTTTTGATTTTGTAGAACACGAGAAGTTGTAGAAACTTTAAGGAAAAAATATGAGTTGTCCAGCACATCTGATACATCTTATCAAAGTACTATACCAAGAATAGGATTTCTTCAGTGTTACGTGGAGACAGTCTTGTAGTATGGGCGTTAATCATGGACAATAGGGCAAGAGACACGTACATCGTTGAAAGCTACATAAACATGGTTTTACAGAAGGATGTTGAGAATACAATGAACCACTAAGAAAGATTATCTGAAAGTGACCCAAGTCGAAAGAAATGATCTTCTAACATCACGTAGAAATGCCCATCGCATTTTGACCATGTTGTGAGAAGGTAACAATCGGGAAATATTGTAGTAAAAGGAATAGTAGAGAAAAGAAGAGATACAGATAAGCAGATTCAGGACAGTATTAAAGAAACATTATCTTTACGACACATAGTACAATTGCTGGTGTGGCTCGCGATAGAACCAGAGGGATAAAGGCCGCTTGGTTAAAGCAGTCGCCACCAGAGTTAGACTAACGATTTTTTTTTCACCCCCGATTAGAAAATAAATTCTTTCTGTCTACCGCGGACTAGCCGCACGGCCACGCGCACCTCTTGAAGACAGTTTAAGCTAAACGGTTTGATAATAAATCAGCAACTAAAAATGATAAACCGCAGTAAAGATAGAAAGTTTGTGGGGTTTGTATGCATGGTACTTGATGATGATGATCATGATGATTATAATGATGATATTATGAACAGCAAGCAGCTAGCAGTTTAACGTGTGAAACATTATACTGGTTTGAAATTCTAAAGGGAGTGAGGCGCGGCGTATTGAGTTTCCATACTTGATGAACCTTAAGCATAAACCATCAAGAGGAATGTCAGAAACTATGACAATTTTGTTATGGGTGACCTTTACACGATAAATAACGTCACGGCGCTCCTCTCCTCTGAAATAGCGCGTAAAGATTAGTAGATCTAACCGAGGCGATAAAAAAAAGTTATATCTAAATATAAATAAAGCTATGATGATGTATCCTGATAAAGCAAAAAATCAACCCCAATCCATCAAAAATGAAGAACATGAAAATGTAACAATTTAAGAATATCTGTGATATGTAATAATCAACAAGGGAGACAGCCAGAACAAAATCAAACAAAGACTTGGAAGAACAATCATTATCATCATCATCATCATCGTGTGCCCTCTCCGCAACGAAGGTTGGCTACCATGGATCGCCATTCTACTCTGTTTCTTGCTTTGGAAGACCAATACACACTTTAATACCGCGAAGAGCTCGTACCACAATACCAGCAAAGCAGTAAAAATACAACTACTGAGGGCATGTAACTTTCCAATAGCAACGTATGGTAGCGAATCACAGACAATTCACGTAGAGAAAAAAACAAGATAATTATTTGTTTGAAGGAAAGTACTCGTAATTATGAAACAATTCTGATGTAGACATTACAATTCCTGAAGATTGAATGTGACTTGGTTTAAAACATCCCTTACAAAAACATGTTATATTTTTGCAACATTAAATGAAACGTCAATTTGGACACAAAAAAAAAAACAATAATAAAAGACAAAAATCCAGGAAAACGATTAAAGGGAGACCAAGAAAATGGAAATTTCAAGACATCAAAAAGACATTAAACAAACACTTTCTAAATAAATAGATTTCTAGTGTTCTAGTGTTTCTAAATAGCAAAAGCTCAACTTCCGCTTTCGTTGTAATTAATGTGTTTCTAAATAGTGAAACATCAACTTCGGCTTTCGTTGTAATTAATGTGTTTCTAAATAGTGAAACATCAACTTCGGCTTCGTTGTAATTAATGTGTTTCTAAATAGTGAAAGCTCAACTCCGGCTTTCGTTGTAATTAATGTGTTTCTAAATAGTGAAAGCTCAACTCCGGCTTTCGTTGTAATTAATGTGTTTCTAAAAAGTGAAAGCTCAACTCTGGCTTTCGTTGTAATTAATGTGTTTCTAAATAGTGAAAGCTCAACTCTGGCTTTCGTTGTAATTAATGTGTTTCTAAATAGTGAAAGCTCAACTCCGGCTTTCGTTGTAATTAATGTGTTTCTAAATAGAGAAACATAAACTTCGGCTTTCGTTGTAATTAATATGTTTTTAAATAGTGAAACATCAACTTCGGCTTTCGTTGTAATTAATGTGTTTCTAAATAGTGAAAGCTCAACTCCGGCTTTCGTTGTAATTAGTGTGTTTCTAAATAGTGAAACATCAACTTCGGCTTTCGTTGTAATTAATGTGTTTCTAAATAGTGAAACATCAACTTCGGCTTTCGTTGTAATTAATGTGTTTCTAAATAGTGAAAGCTCAACTCCGGCTTTCGTTGTAATTAATGTGTTCTAAATAGTGAAACATCAACTTCGGCTTTCGTTGTAATTAATGTGTTTCTAAATAGTGAAACATCAACTTCGGCTTTCGTTGTAATTAATGTGTTTCTAAATAGTGAAAGCTCAACTCCGGCTTTCGTTGTAATTAATGTGTTTCTAAATAGTGAAAGCTCAACTCTGGCTTGCTTTCGTGTAATTAAAGTGTTTCTAAATAGTGAAATCAACTTCGGCTTTCGTCATAATTGATCATCATCTTCTCATCATCGAGTGCCTTCTCCGCAACGAAGGTTGGCAACCACGGATCGCCATTCTACTCTGTTTCTTGCTTTGATGGTGCAGGCTGTCATAGATTGACTTGTCCATCTTTTGATGTTACTCGTCCATGTTAGTCTTGGTCTGCCTCTTTTACCTTGTATTTTTCGTTCCAATATTACTTTTAGTAGGCTGTGTGTCTTTTAACATGCCCCAAAATTTCATTTGTCTTGTCTTAATTGTATTTAGTAGTTCTCTTGTTATTTTTAGTTGTTTTAAAACTGCATCGTTTGTTATCTTTTGTTTCCATCCAATTCTACCTATTCTTCTATAAATCCACATTTCAAAGGTTTCAATTTTCTGTTCTGTTTCCTGGTGTAATGTCCATGTTTCTGCACCATACGGGAATATTGAGAAGATGTAACATTTTGCCATTCTTAGTTGCAGGGCTGTTGATATTTGTTTTGTTGTTAGTATATTTTTCATGGCATTAAAATTACTTTTTACCATACCTATTCTTTTGTTTATTTCACTTTTGCAATTTAAAAAATTTTTGCATTATAATTAATGGTTTCTAAATAGTGAAAGTTCAACTCATGCTTCCATTGTAATAATGTGTTTCTAAATAGTGAAACATCAGCTTCAGCTTTCGTTGTAATTAATGTGTTTCTAAATAGTGAAAGCTCAACTCCGGCTTTCATTGTAATAATATGTTTCTAAATAGTGACAAATAAACATGCAACTTATGTTTATTTCGTTTATTAATGTCAATGAACATTTGAAAAAAAGTAGACATAGTGCAATATAAAAAAAAAACAAAGAGAACCATTTCTTTTTATAATAGTTTACATTTTGTTTCGCACACGATAAAGGCTTTTGTCGAACGTCGTAGATTATCTCGTCTCTTTGTTAGTTTAGCTAGGAACTTAATATAATTTGTGTTTATTTTACATCGTTCTCGACATCTCTACTCGCTGGCTCGTATAGTATTTAATAGTTTTTTAAAAAAACGTTATATTTGTGCTTATCTTCAAGGTACTAATGTTTCATAGCTAAAATTCACCATCATCATGTGCCATACGATTGGCGCAGGCGATCATGTCCTTCACAATCATCTATCTACAGTGCATTGTTTCAGTTCTGTTGTTTACTGTTTTTCATGCCATGACACCAAGCTATCCAGCTGTTTATCTCTTGTCGTCCACGATCTCTCTTTCCTTTTATTTTGCCTATTGTAACCAAGTATTTCAACTTTTTTCCTCTTTCATGATGTGCCCGAGAAATGTTGATTGTTTCTTTCTAATGTTTTTTTATGAACTGCCTTTTTGTGTTGGCCTCTTTGATGTACTTTTATTGGTCTATTTAGCTGTCCCGAGAACTTTCAATATTTTTCTGAGCAATACCTCCTCTGTGTCCTCTAATCGTCTGTTCATTATCTTGTCTACTGTCCATGATTCACTTCCCATAGATTAGAACTGGTTCTATATAGCACTAATGAACTCTCTTTCTCACTTCTATTGAAATAGATTTGTTGCATAAGATATTTTCATTTTCTGAAATGCTATTTTGGCCTGAGCTATTCCACTTTTTTCTGTGATGCATCTTCCATCTGATGTTATTATTATTGTAGCTAAAAATAGGTAAACTATAACAATTGTAAATGACAACTTGTGGACCCCAGGCTGTGTTACAGATTCCGTGTACGTGGGACGGTATTCGCTTGGGATTTCTTCCAGATTGTTCTGGGGGATCTCAGAACAGCTACGGATTTGAGTGTGCAGCGATGCTGATCTAACAACACAACCAACCCAGCAACTTACACATTAATTCAACAATATCCTGTGCAAAAGTGACAAATGCTAATATCAAGTGACAGTTTATTTCTTGTTGTTGTTGTTGCGTTTTGCCAGCTTCACCTCTGACGAGTCCCTTGAGACGAGGAACTGAATGTGCGTGTTAATCGATTTTCCCTGGCGGCTTTGTGCACAGTTATTTGAGTAGTGTAATTATTATCAAGGACCAGCAACTTTAGCATAAAGTTTCTTCCCCGTGTGGTTAATAACTACTAAAATAATATGAAATAGTGTAGAAATATAGCAGAGCTGCAAACAGCAAAATATTTGAGAGCCGAAAGTTATTTTCATTTCTGGTCCGTGATTTTTGCATGCTGGTACACTGCATTCAATTCGTTCCATTTGTTCTTTGGTTGTTTCGCACAATTCTACTGGCCTCACTTTTTGAATACATCCGTACTGTAGGAAATTGGTAATCATCTCCAGGCTGGTTTTTGGCATGTCGTGTGGTGTCTGATGACCTGCTCCATGCACCACAACCCTGCAGAAGTTACCGGTCTGAGAGTAGAAACCTTTCACCTTCCTGAGTGTATAAGGACAGCGCCAAGGGTTCTAAAAAGATAGAAAGATATTGGACTTTTAATTAAAAGCAAATAAGAAATACTAATGGCTAAAACATGTTCTCATATATATATATATATATATATATATATATATATATATATATATATATATATATATATATATATAAATTATTGAAGCTACAGTCTTTGTCTATCCGTCGATTAGTTCTTATTTCCTTCGTTTCTATCTTCCTTGTTTCTTCCATATTTACTTCAAGTCATGCTTCCTTTCCTCCGTTGTTCCTTTTATTCACGTTACCACCAGGCGGAGTCTCAGCATGGTTTTTGCCAGCTCTACACTTTAACGTTCACAACAATAGCAGTCAGCTATGGTTCGTCGACGATATCACTCCTGAGTTGGACATCTCTTGTGACTCGCGTTTCAAAAGATCCTGTATCTCTCATTTTAAATATATATATATATACATATATGTGTGTGTGTTTGTGTGTGTAAATTCAGAATCGAATGAACTTCCAGCTAGTTGGAATAAGTAGTTAGGTGTAACGTACACCCCTACAAGGTATGGGGACAGCTTTACAAAAATGAACACAATAAAATGCTAATGTTTCGCCTGCAGGCGGTCCTTCCGGTAAACGAGAACACAAACGAACAAGGAAATAAAGATAAAACTCTACTATATCTAGAATGAGCGGTGCAGGTAAATCAAGGAGAAATAAAAAGAGGGATAAGGGATTAAGTGATAAAACAAATTGGAGATATGCTACATGTGAGAAGATAACAATTGATAACAAGTAAAAATTAGTAAGCAAATTGTTCATTTTAGTCT